>CABFVZ010002388.1:50250-68695 GCA_902151445.1 Timema monikensis | reverse complement strand
GGTTGGTGAAGGGAGAGCTAGAGAAGGAGGTTGGTGAAGGGAGAGCTAGAGAGGGCGGTTGGTGAAGGGAGAGCTAGAGAGGGAGGTTGGTGAAGGGAGAGCTAGAGAGGGCGGTTGGTGAAGGGAGAGCTAGAGAGGAAGTTTGGTGTAGGGGGAGAGAGAGAAGGAGGTTGGTGAAGTAAGTGTTGTAGGTAGGAGAAGGGTAGAGGGTAAGGGTCCGGTATAATATGAAGCTTACCTGTGAGCCAGAGCATCTTGGTTGCTGACCTCCATGTAGGAGAACAGCCTTCTAGCCGTGGCAGCGACCAGTTCTACAAACACCCTCTGTTGATCTGCCCCCTCCTCCTCCTCCGGGGCACAGCTTTCGTCTGTCAGGGGTTTGTGCCGTGCAGCTTGCCACTTCAGCCATTCCCACTCCTCACTTCAGACGGATAGAAAAAAAACATTACATTAACCTAATGAAATAAGTGTTCCTAATAAAATTAGTTAAATAACCCGTGTCGGTGGTTGAATGGTCTCCTAAGGGTCCCAGGTACAGTTCCTGGCATACTTAAAAAATCTATCTCTGGTGAAGTTTAGGTTTACCCTTTCATAGTGATAATTTACCTGTCGGTGGCTGTGTTGTTGTGTATGTTATAGATTTAAGATAGTTTTTAAGCTGTGTGCTGATAAAATCAGTCGACTCGGAAAGTGCACGTTAAATAATTCTTATAAAATGAAAATATATTTATAAAATTAAACTATCGTTATTGGATGTTAGTAATATTAGTGTAAGAAATTTAATTAGGTACCCAGCATGTATTTTTTCTGTTAAGACATACCAGCGCTCACTATCAGAATAGATTTCAATGCAAAAGGAACTCGGGGCACCAAAATCAAAAGGGACCAATGCCCGCAGATAAAATCAAACACTATATCCAACCTTAAACCAAAATAACAAATGAAACAAAACTTGCAGGTTTGCAACATAGGGTCAATAACCTCAGATACAAAATGGGCAGGATTGGGCAGATTAATGACTTCACCAGCGATTTTCTCTTTTTCACGAACAACACAGATGGCACTTATGCATATAAGACTAGCAGAGTCTTAAAGTGTACGAACGCATCATGTAGCCTACACTCACCAATATTCGAACCCTGATCTTTTCGTCAAGGGCAGTCTCAGATCATTGTGAGAGTGAAACCTTAAACCATGCAGCTACAGAAGCTTTTTTTTTACATATAGTTTTAATGACAAATCAATAGAGTGGTCAGCACATAAAGCTAAACGGTCACAGCTCAAATCTCCATCCGTGCTTCATATTTCTATAATTACATTAAAAAAAATCCATCAGAATGTCATCTTAAAAGACATTTCTGTTTAAAGGATCTTGTGTATTGTGACATGTGGTGTTTTAGCACTAAAGCTAAAAGTCTACTCACGAGGATACGTGTGGGTTGTCCCTGATCTTGCAGTGAGGAAGGACGTTGGGCGTCTTGCAAGGGACCACCACTTGGATGAGGTCGACGGAACTTCTCATCTTGAGATATCCGAGGTACAGACCCCTGTTCAGTCTTATACTGCTCACTTGGTGGTAAGTTATCTGCTCCTGAAATAAACCACCACGTGTAATATCTGCCAAGACACGCTAGTCGACATACCCTAACCCTCACCGGCCATCACTTGGTGGTACGTTATCTGCTCCTGAAATAAACCACCATGTGTAATATCCGCCAAGACACGCTAGTCGACATACCCTAACCCTCACCGACTATCACACGTTCAAACACATGCTTGGTGAACCTGCAGCAAACGTTGCTCAAATTGGCACACAAGAAGATTTCATTTCTATGAAGTATTCACTGTAGTCCAAAGTTTCTCTCTTCTTTTTGTCCCTGACAAAAGTGAAATAAAACAGTTGTTTTTTTAATTTCTTACTAATGGAGGGGGGAAGGAAGGAGGCATAAGATTTTTATTTATTTTGGGTATTTAACATGCACTCTCTGAACCGACTAATTATATCGACACATGAGAATCTCTCTGAGTGAGAGCAAAGAGTCCTACCAATTTTGCCGGGAAAGGAATTTTAACATATCTTCCAGGGTTCTTTTACATGTCACAATTGACATGGGACTGATGGCTTTACTCCCCATACAAAGGAAGTTGTCCTAAATATTTTGGTTGCCCAAGAAAAATCTGTTGACCCTGCCTGGGTTTGAACCCAAGAACGTCGGGTCTTGAGGCAAGCACTTTACCCCAAGACTCTCAAAGCTAACTAGGAGGGTAAGACATCTGTTTAAGAATTGGCGTGCTAATTTCTCCAGTTAGATTTTCCTTCTATGCAAAGGCCTACTTTTTAGAGCTACCAGTTTAATGTCCCAAGTTCACAAATATTCCTATAAATTTTCAATGTTTTGTCCCTGTGTTTTTCTGTTTTTTTCAAACACAAACAAAATTCAGGGTTTCCCTGTTCTCCAGGCAGGTACCCGAATGTGAGACGTGAGCTGGCTTATACCTTAATGTAAGACACAAGTGGGTATATACCTGAATGAAAGACATTAATAGGCAGATACATGAAAGTAAGACACGAGCGGATAAATACCTGAATGGAAGACATGAGCAGGGATATACCTGAATGTAAGACACGAGCGGGTATATACTTGAATGTAAGACACATTCAGGGATATACTTGAATGTAAGACACGAGCAGGGATATACCTGAATGTAAGACACGAGCGGGTATATACTTGAATGTAAGACACATTCAGGGATATACTTGAATGTAAGACATGAGCAGGGATATACCTGAATGTAAGACACGAGTGGGTATATACCTGAATGTAAGACACGAGTGGGTATATACCTGAATGTAAGACACGAGTGGGTATATACCTGAATGGAAGACATGAGCAGATCTCCAACATTCAGTTCCTCGTGGCCGATCAACTTCTTCTGGACCTTACTGAGGGGGATCCACCGGGAGTTGAGCACGGACACAGTCTTAGGGGAGCGGACGTAGTTCACCGTCGATATTACCAAGGTGCCTTGCGAGTCTCTGATTGGCCTGTGGTACAGCTGCCCGAGGTCCTGGATACAAAGCGCCGTCTGGTGGGTCAAACGACACTTCATGTTAGAATCGAGAGGGAATATTTCTCTGTATTCAATACAAGATATAATTCTTGGTGTCAGTTCAGATGCTCATTATCAGTGATATAAACATCATCGAGCTCTCAGGTGCTACGATAAATTGTTTTATTTTAACACCGCGTCTGACTACCCGTCCGGGTTATACATCTATGTACTAATTACCTTAATGTGTTAAGCATGGTTAAGGTTAAATTTAGAGGAAATGTGCCCTGATTAGTGTGGAAGAAGAGTGGAAAATCATTTTGGAAAAAACACACCCTTGGTACATTCAACCCTCAATCTCCTTCTCATCCTTAAGCTTTGAATATCCTTAAGGATTCGATGGATTTGAAGATTTAATGGTCACATCCCTATTGTATAGTCATTTAACCATTGGTCCTCCTCTATGTCAAACAAAAATGTATGTTGGTATACCTGCATCTGAGCTGCAGCTTGCAAGAGTTTTATCCTGAAGTGGACGGTGGACGAACTGAGACTCTTCTCCATATCTTGGCGTAGGGATTTGACGTCATCCCAGGTACACGCAACCTAGACGCAAAACACAAGTTACCTGCCACTCTTGGAGAAAAACCTCTGTTTTTTTTAGTTAAATTTTTATAAAACGAATCTACAGCAATCGCATTTGAAACTCCTTTAAATCACAAATGACACAAAATACCTCACATCTCATTGCACCTATGGAATGTACTTGGTTCTGAGCGCTTTCTTGAATACCCCCATTAAATGAAAAACTATGACATTGGGTTATACCTTAGTGATTATTTAAAAAAATAAAACAGTATGTTAATGAAATAGAACACTTATTTTGTAAATTTATTATATTAATACAATTTTGTCCTTTTTTGTGATTTTGTTACTCTCTCAACTTCACAAGTCTGTATAATTTCTGTTACTAAATGCTTAAAAATCGTTCAATTAAAACCTTCATAATTGTAGTTAGATTTTTTTTATCACCGCGTCTTACTACCCGTGCAGAAGATACACTTATGTACTAATTACGCTGATGGTTTTAGGGATTAGAAAGGCTATATTTAGAGTAAGTGTACCCGCATTTTTGTGGAGGGAGAGTGGCGAACCATTCTGGAACAGCCCCGCACTTCAATACAACCGAGATTCTAACCTTACTCTCCCAATCATCGAAAGTCTAAATCTAGTCTAATGCAAGAGTAGTTCTTTGCACCATGTGACCTTTAAAGCGGGTAATTGCACACAAATGTTTGTAATATTTTATTCTAAGCTGATAAATCTAGTTTTTATCTCGACATCCAATTCAATTACTAGTATTTCAATTTTTTTTTCACATGAATATTTATTTATAATTTACAAAACAGCTCTGAATAATAATAATAATAATAAACATAGAAGAATATTTTAACGGTTCATATTTTTATTGTTGAAGCTTTGTAATTATAAAAATTATTTTTTTCCAAACAAGACAAAGTTTTGAAAGTTTAAAACACACACACATATACTTTTGAGTTACATAAGTATAATTCAAAAATCCCAGTACGTTTATTTGGTATTGCTGTCAAATAGCTAATTATTGCGTATTACCTTCATAAGCCAGTGGAAGTCGTTGTAAATGCAGCTAGGATATGTCTCGTCCACTTCTATAACGGGAAGGAAGTCTTCATTCGTCACCAATACTTTATCTTCGTGGTATAGTAGGCAGGCTAGAAATACTCCTCTGTGGCAGAGAAGGTAAATTAATTCGAAAACCTGATTTGTGGTTAAGTGCCGGTCTTACGACTACTAGATAAATATTGCTATCGGGAGGTTAAAGTTAGCAACCAGATAAATGTTATCAGTCACGTTAATATTTTATACATATTTTAAACTGAATCTATCTGCCATATAGCTATCTGAAGGATATATATATTTATTCAGAACACGCAAGGTTGGTGCTGTTTTTATAGGTGCACGCATGCGTATAAGCCCTACTGATACCGCTACTACCTGGCAAGTGGCTAAAAAGCTCAACATTTAATAATTGTGGCTAAACGAGTGCAAGGAAACAGATGGCGTCACGTGGGCGCGGAAGCTAAGATGTCTTGCAAGTATTAATTTCGGTGTCTGCTAAAACGTGGTCAATAGTTGGGTACAACACTTACAAAATCTCATTTATTGTACTCATATTTTGATAATTTGTTCTTATATAAATATAACTCTACAAATAGCTTGTCAGTTTATATAAAAGTGTGAATTAAATGTTCTAACTTTATATAGTTAGATCCTGGGCCTGTGCTTACTAAGCACGCGAACCCAGATTTTAACCTAAAAACAGATTTAGATAGGTGAAACCTCATTAAAAACAATGCGTCACTATGGCAACAACCATTTTAACTTTCAGATAAAAGTTATCAGGTACTTAAACCTCCCAATAAAAATGTGATGGATGAATACATTTTACCTGGCAGTTATACGATGCACTTTTAACTTATCGACCAGATAGAAATATTTATCCAGGAGTCATAAGACCGGCCATAAGAAAAATTATTAATTTTTTGTTAATCTATTCATTTAATATGTGTTAAGTATTTAACATGCAATTTCTATACCAAGGGATTAAATCAGCACACAAGAATTTCTATGAGTGAGAGCGAAAAGACCTACCAATTTTACCAGGAAAGGTATTCTCCCATACTTTCAAGGGTACTTTTACATGTCACAATTGACATGGGACTGACAGCTTTACTTCTCCGAAGGAAGTTGAGCTAAGGAATTTTTGTCGTTCGAGAAAAATCTGTCGACCCTGAGTGGGTTTGAACCCACTAACGTCTGGTCCTGAGGTGTGCACTTTACCCCAAGACCACTTATGAAGACTTTTTTTTTTTGTAAGTTTCCATGATTGTAAGATTATCCAGTCATTTAGCCTCCTCATTGTTAAACGTTTCAACAAGTAAACCTGACGGCCGAGACATAAGTACCTTCTCAGGTTCTTCTGGAACTTGGAGGCGACAGTGAAGAGCTGTTTAATGGTAGTCTTCTTCTTCTGGTTCCTGCGTTGTACACCAGGTGTCTCACCAAGCTGCAGGCTGGCCTTGATCTCTGACGCGTGCTCAGGTCTCGAGCTGCGGATCTCGTCGAACAGGTCGTCTAGCAGTCGAAGGCGTCCGGCGTATCTCGGTTCCCGACCCTCCATGTCCCTCCAGCCTGAACACAGATAGGTATCGTGTATTTGCCTTTATATGAAGTCTGGAAAAATTGGCACTCTAAAATATATAAAGTGATATTAGGGATGTGTGAAGGTCACTTTAAAAATACAAAGCGAAGTCGAAGCAAAGCTTGGAACATGGGAAGACAAGTCGAAGCCGAAATTCAATTGTTGTTGTCAAATAAGACTTGTTTTAATTATTAAATTAACCTTTGGCAGTATCTAGGGAAAGAGAAATATTTCGAGAAATAAAACTAGAGGTAGGTTATATATCCTTTATTTCTCAAATTTAAATCTGAAGTTTTCTTACAAATCTCTAAATCTGGAAACAGTAATGGAGGTAATGTAAATTCATGCAAATAAGGGTACATTTCATCTCAATTTCATCTTCATTCCTACCTAATAGTGTAAATATGCAGTTCGAATAAGAAGTAGGACACAATATAAAAAATGTGTGTGGTTGAATTTCTTAAGAATAATTTGTTTTTATAATACCGCGTCTTATTATCCGTTCAAGCTATAAGCCCTTTTTTTGATTTTGATCGAATTTTCACATATTTTTACAATAGATCTTTGATTTTGAATTTTTTTAAAAGAATCTTGACTCTTCCTAGACTTTATTGTTCAATGTCTATATTAATTATATAAAAAAAAATTCTTTATTTGCAAATTCATCACAATTGAAGAATACAGGTGAAAAGGGGGTAAAGTCAAATTTGAACTCAAATTTAGTTAGTGCTGCCATCTGTTAGATGATGATAATACCTTTCTAATACACTTAAGATTTTGGTTACCTTACTAAAATTAATTAAAATAAAAGTGTTTCCTGGGGTTCTTGTGAGGTTTGACATAAAAGTTGTTGTCCTGAAAAAATGTGTGAAATGTGACTTCCCCCCATTTCCCTTGAACCCCCCCCCTTTTTTTTTCCACCCCTTCTCACTACCAATTCAGGCTATACACTCATTTGATATTATACTGAGATGATACTGATTGGGGCAGACTCACTGGAAGGCATCACAGAGGTGGGTGTAGACGGCCGGAACTGGCCGTACCCCTTGAGGTTCCCCGCGGCCACTCTGAAGAAGTACCTGTGACCCTGTTGTAGATCAGTCACCTGATACTCAAGATGTTTCATGTCTAGGATCTCTTTCTCGCCGGCCAGAGGGCTGAAGTTGTCGTTCAAGCTCCACTGAACTAAAAAAAAAAAACATAAATCCTTAAGGCTATTCTATTCAAAATTCTAGGGTTCAAGAACATGTAAGATTCAAAATCCCCCAAACCCCCAATTTAAAAAAAAAAATTTTGTAGTTTTAATACTGCTTATTAGTTAAGCCCCAAAGCTGAAGTTACCGTTCAGCTCAGTTGCTAGCGTGTCTGCCTACCAAACTAAAGATTCCAGGTTTGAATCCCGGCATGGCCGAAACATTTATCGTTGGAGAAATATGGGTTTGGGTACTGGATGTTGTGCCTGTCCTAGTCCTAAGTTAGATTATAAGGCATATGAAGCTATTATTATTATTATTATTATTACCGCGTCTTACTACCCGTTCGGGTTATACTCACGCTAATGTGTAATGGTAGGGTGACTGTGAGATGAAATGGAGGACCTACAGTTTAACGTNCACCGCGTCTTACTACCCGTTCGGGTTATACGCACTTACGCTAATGTGTAATGGTAGGGTGATTGTGAGATGAAATGAAGGACCTACAGTTTAACGTGGAATCCGAACCACGGTGGAGGCCTGGCATTCCCCACATTCACAAGATGTCTTGTCAGAGGTGAAGGAAGGGTTTGGTAATCAGATAAATCTGTGCCGGGACCGAGGTTTGAACCCCGGCCGCCAGCACAGAAGTCTGACACCTTACCCCTAGACCGCCAGGTCACCATGAAGCTACAACAGTCCTAGCAATCTGATAGGGGAAAATAAATGGCTTGAGTAATAAACTGACCAAAGGCTGGAAACAATAATGGAGGAAAGTAAAGTAAAGGTTCAGCCCCAATTATAGAAAAAACCTAACAACCAAACCCCAGACCATTAATTTAACACTTAACCAAATGTATAAATTTTATAATGAATTAATTCTAGCAAAAAACAACATTTGATTACTATTATCATTTTATATTATTCTTTTATACTCCTATTTCCTCTTATGTTCATAATCCAATAAACAGATGATGATGATGGTGGTGGTGGTGGTGGTGGTGGTGGTTGTGGATAAAGACAGATATAGAATGCCAGGACCTTTTGGCTAAGAGTGCTGCAAATGTTTTCTTCACAGAGCTACAGTTTAATTTTCATATGAAGAGCCTTTTATAAAATACTAACTTTTATCGTGATCTACATTGATATAACATTTTAATATATTATTACTTTAATTTTATATTTATTGATTATATCAATCAAAAGTGACAGCTGCATATCACATGAATTGATGTATGAATACGTGATCAAGTAACTTTTCCTTCTTTTTTTTCAGATAAGCTCCTTCCTATACAAATTGGAGTGTATCCTCGCTTATGTACCTTTGAACTTGGTGCAGATGGCGGAGTCTTGCTGTTCTGGTTCCTGGAACCGGACAGTCACAGAGTTGGTTCCTGTCACATCCACGGCTACTAGGAACGGGACATCTGGGGGACCTGCGTACAAGTTGTGAGCATATATCAATATTTTGATGTTCTTAAGATTTACCTCTATTTGTTTAAAATATAAATGGAATATTAATTGTCCGTGTAAGGCCAAATTTCAACACAGGTCAAACAACAAGGGAAGGTTATAACTCAAGGGAAGGTTGTAACTCACGGGAAGGTTGTAACTCACGGGAAGGTTGTAACTCACGGGAAGGTTATAACTCACGGGAAGGTTGTAACTCACGGGAAGGTTATAACTCAAGGGAAGGTTGTAACTCACGGGAAGGATGTAACTCACTGGAAGGATGTAACTCAAGGGAAGGTTGTAAATCACGGGAAGGATGTAACTCACGGGAAGGTTGTAACTCACGGGAAGGTTGTAACTCAAGGGAAGGTTGTAACTCATGGGAAGGTTGTAACTCACGGGAAGGATGTAACTCAAGGGGAGGTTGTAACTCAAGGGGAGGTTGTAACTCACGGGAAGGATGTAACTCAAGGGAAGGTTGTAACTCACGGGAAGGTTGTAACTCACGGGAAGGTTGTAACTCAAGGGAAGGTTGTAACTCACGTGAAGGTTGTAACTCAAGGGGAGGTTGTAACTCAAGGGGAGGTTGTAACTCAAGGGGAGGTTGTAACTCAAGGGGAGGTTGTAACTCACGGGAAGGATGTAACTCACGGGAAGGATGTAACTCACGGGAAGGATGTAACTCACGGGAAGGTTGTAACTCACGGGAAGGTTGTAACTCACGGGAAGGATGTAACTCACGGGAAGGTTGTAACTCACGGGAAGGTTGTAACTCACGGGAAGGATGTAACTCACTGGAAGGATGTAACTCACGGGAAGGTTGTAACTCATAGGAAGGTTGTAACTCACGGGAAGGTTGTAACTCACGGGAAGGTTGTAACTCACGGGAAGGTTGTAACTCACGGGAAGGTTGTAACTCATGGGAAGGTTGTAACTCACGAGAAGGTTGTAACTCACGAGAAGGTTGTAACTCACTGGAAGGATGTAACTCACGAGAAGGATGTAACTCACGGGAAGGTTGTAACTCAAGGGAAGGTTGTAACTCACGGGCCTGGTCGAAGCCCAGAAGCATTTTCTTGAGCCCCTTGGCCCTCCTCTCCCACAGCATGAGCTGCTTGTCCGTAGCTGCGTCCCCTCCCCCGCTGCACCCTGTCATGGCAGATGCGGCGACGCTGTGGTGGCTACCAATGATGCTGAAGGAGGTCCGGTTGTTGTTGTTGTGGTTGACCGGGGAGGACTCGTCAACTGGTAACAGCCCCCCTCCAAGCTCTTGTACCTTCCTCTCGGCCTCCCCTAGCAGCTGCTTCAGGTGGGTCCCCAGCGATTCGGGACTCTTGACTGTCCGGCGTAGACAAGAGACACTGTTACATGTGTGGGGCCCTGGCATTGGCTTGTTAGTCACCGCTAATATAGTGTATTGTTTTACAGACCCCTTAAATGTGGAGTGATAAGGGAGGGGGGAATGTTGCTATAAAAACCATAAAAACAATAGTCTCTTCTAGCGTCTCCTTCACTCCCAACTTAAGATAAGGGAAGGGCTATCAGCAACAGAGAGGTAGGATTTATTTAGTGGCTAGGACTCCTAATTATTATATAATAATGATATTAATTTGGTAGCCGCATGGTCTAAGGTTTCCCTTTCACAATAGACTTGACTGCCGATGACTGCTATATCATGGTTCAAATCCTGGTATAATGTACTAGGGAGGTGGATTTTATAAATAGTTTCCCAATCTTCCTCCATGAAAATGTGTACACATCTCCTCTTAAATATACCTACCTCATCCTTGACCCATTAGTGTAAACATGCTATAGCCCAAGAGGGTAGTAAGAATGATGGTCATAATTTTAATATTGTATTTATTTGGGTAAGGTTAAGGCCAGTGTCTTCTTTGTGAGGGGGGAAATCGAGGCTAGAATCTCATTCGGTGTACTGTTAATCGCTTTTCTTCTGAACAAATGCTGGTACACTTCTTCTAAATATAAACTTCATCCTTAAAACCATTATTGTAATTAGTATTTATTATTATTATTTAGCACCGCGTCTTACTACCTGTTTAGGTTATACGCTGAAGTACAAATTACGCTAATGGATTAGGAATTGGGAAGGTTGAATTAGAGAAAGTGAACCCGCATTTGCGTGGAGAGAGTGTGGAAAACAATTTAGGAAAAACCACCCCCAGTTCACCCGACCGAGATTCGAACCTCGATCTCCCCGTCCTCAGCAGTCGGACTCAACACGACAAGCGCGTTAGCCAACTACGCCACAGAGGCGGGTTGTAATTAGTACATAATTAGTACATAAGCATATCACCCGAACAGGCAATAGAAACGTAAACTGTTATCTAACTGTAGTAGGGAAAACTTTTAGTATCCGAATGATTAAAAAAATAATTAATTATTTTTTCCAGACATGACCTGCCTCTTATATTTAGCCTCCATGACCACTCGACCACAGGGCCAAGTATTTGATGTCATGAATAGATCCTACCTGCTTCGAGGGTCACATGGTCTAAGGTAGGTTTTCAACTGTAGCCCACAATGCCACTCTTTTTCTAAGCCCATAAAGTTTCTTGGAAAACTAATCTACTGTTGCAAAATATATGTTTTAAGCCAAGAATTGGAAAGTTTTGACCTGGGCGGGAAAAATCCATGAAAGTTCCAAATAATTTTTATTCAATAATAAACTTAGTTGCGCTCTATTTTAATAATAATCAAGAATCAAATGTTTAAAAAATTTGAGATTCGAGGATTTCGAGACTCAAACTTAATAACCAGGCCCCAGATCATTAATTTAACATTTAACTGATTGTATGAATATTATAATGAGTGGGTTATCTAAAAAAGAAGAATTTTTACATTTAGTTGCTATCTATATTTTCTATTATTATGTTGTATTCCTTTCCTCTAAGGTTAATTTTTTTCAAAGATTCGGATTCAGGATTCAAAGGTAAATTAGAACTTTGGATTTGTAACAGTGGATTCGACCCAATTATTATAGTAATTGTGTATCTGCTTGAATCCTATTTCCTTCCACCCGTGAGCCGATTATGTTGTTAGACTTGTAGATTCGAATTACTTTTAAGTTGGGAACCCTTGGCACAAAGCTTCGCCGTAGCAATAGGCTGAATTACCGAAGAAGGGTACATCAGGCTTTGAATTCTGGTTGGTTGTATCGATTGTGGTATTCCCTGAAAGTGTTTCCCAATACTCCCCCCTGAAAAATGGGAATGAATTTTATCTGAATTCAACTTTTCACATCGCAACAACATTATCATGATTAATATATAAGTGTATAACCCTGAGATAGCAAGTGAGATGTGTTAGAAGTTAAAAATTGATAGATGTGGACAAGTTTATCTTTTTAAGGTTGGTAGCTTACGAGTCTCTCTATCTGGCGGTGTGGTCTGGTGTTGAAAACCACTTCCTTATTAGATTAACGTCTCATAAGAATACTGCTACCAATATTGCTAGCTCAAGTTCGGAATGATATTAGAACAGCTAAAGTCCATGCTTGCAGCTTCAAAACAAATGTAAAGGTTATTTTCAATTTATTTGATGTATTTAACATTCACTTTTTGAACCGACTGATTATATCAGGACACGACTTATCAAACTAACTTAATTCTAGAACCGACACAAAATCCAGACTCTAACTGTTAATTCTTCACTGTGAAAGGGGAAAGCCACATTACACCAATGGTAAATTTTTTGGCCATGCCAGAAATTGAACCTAGGACTCTTAGCTCATTGGACATGCTACCGACTGAACTAAGGTGTCTAACAAGAGTTATTGTCCACTTCTCTTACTGTAGTAATTCTGGGTGGATAAAATTTTTTATTTTATTCGTTTATTACATTAAGGACTCGTTAAAAAAAACTATTTTTTTTGTTTTATTGTTTCGATGTGAGATGTATGTTTTCTATTCAAGTATTTAAATTCCGCAAAATTTCCTTGTTTTTAATTAAATTCCCCATTAAATAATTCCCTGACTGTATTAATTTATTTATTATTTATTTATATAATATATAAAAGTCTCTTCAGTTTTGTTTTTAAATGGGTATTAAAGCAAATAGGGTTGTTAGCATCCGACACTCCGATTTTTAGCGGACAACAAATCACACAAACCGATGGTCACACAAATTAAGACATCAGTCTCACCTAGTTTGTTTTGCCTGTTATGAGAAGGTATGTATTTGAATCTCGTTCCCCCCCCCTCTTTATCTCTCCACAAATGCGAGTACACCTTCTTTAAATTATACCTTACTAATTCCTATTCTGATACAGGTTTATCTACCAGTCATAAAGTCATGAAAAACTTGTGAAATTAAATGTTGGTCATGAAAGGCATAAAAAAAAAGTTATGAAAATAGCTTTCAGGTCACACATTTTGGTAAGCAGAGTTATTTGTGAAGGTAACAAGAGCTTTTTTTATGTATATACTTTGCTCATAATTAGCTTAAATTTACAACTAATGTCCAGTAATGAAAAAGTTCAGAAATGAGGAAATATTATAAATAAGAATTTATGAAAGTTTGAATGAAAATATCACTCTAAAGAGATAGTTTAAAACTTTTTTTTATCACTTTAGGAAGTTTTATTATGGCATTTTACTATATTATTATTATTATTATTATTATTATTATTATTATTATTATTATTATTTTGTAGCTAATGATAAAATATAAATATATAAAGTGACCACTGCAGAACACATGACTTGACGTATGAATATGTGAAAGTAGATCTAGTAACTCTTATATCTGTCAATTGGTGTTTGGCTCCTAAGAGAAGAGTAGAGGATACTTACACTGGTTCCCCTCTTGAGCGCCAAAGGCCACCAGCATCTTGGCCAGCTGCCGGTTGTTGTTGAGCACCGCCATGTCTAGCGGGGACAACCCATCGCTGTTTACACTGAAATATAACCTCACTGGTTTGAAAATCTGTGTCGCCATCACAGGGATCTACGTATTTTTGGTTAGGAGCTTCTCCTTAAATGGTTTTTCCATATTCTTTCCATGCAGACACGAGTACGTCTCCTCTAAATTCAACCTTCCTCAACTCTTAAACCGTTTGTGTAAATATATGGGTTACCCCGACCCGCAGTTAAGATACTGTGCCAAAAAACAAACTATTAAAAATATATGTGGACCTCTCAATCTCAAAATAAAGTATTTCAGAGATGGCCAAATCATCATCTGAAATATGGAGTCCCAAAATAATGAACATGAGTAAATGAACCATTAAATACCATAGTCACCATGGATGTGCGAAGGTCGTTTTTTTTTAATACAAAGCAAAGTCAAAGCTAATTTTGAAACACACAAATCAAAGTTGAAGCTGAAGTTGAAGTTAATGTTTTTGTTGTCACATAACACTACCTATAATTTTTGAACTGTCCGTTATGTGCATCTAGGTAAAAAAAAAACTCAATATTATTTCATGTTGACATACATGTAAATGTATCTCTGCTTACATCATAGTGTAATGATACTGTTTTGGACCCCTCTCATATATTCAAAAAGTCATGAATGAAGTGTATTTTTCTTTAAAGAACTGTATTTAAAATTTCCTTTTAATACTTCATCCATAGAAAATCACATGTTTTCACAAGTAATTTCAATGCATGAGATCTTACAACTTTCTTTCTTTATTTAAAAGACCAATTCCATTGTATTTTAAAAATAGTGTGACATGCCAATAGGAAGCCAGCCTTCATAACATCAGGTTGCCAAGAACTTTTCTATTGGTTAGTTTTAACACTGATGACAAGGGGTCCAAGAAGCAAGGGGTAGGTCATATTTAAACAACTTGTGCGTGTAAATCCACAGAGTAGACTGTAATATATTAATACAAAGTGACACAGTGATATAACAAAAAAAACATAACACCATACTCAGAATACAGAACATTTTAATATCACAGAAAAACAATCTGTAAATTAACAAAAAACTGTATCATTTAATATCAAATCTTCAATATCGAAGGTTTAATCATTTAAATAAATCGTGTGCAACATTGAAAGTCTTACTCATTTTATAAGAATAAAAATCACAGATAAGTGCGTAGTAGGGCATGCACGCATCATCATAAAACCCGGTATAGTCCGAATTCGCATCAACAAAAATCTGGAAACCGCTATAATTAGGCCCAATCGTGGGCCCGTATCATTATAATTGGTGCTCAATCGCGGGGCAAATATCTCAATAAAATTCATATCTCTATAATAGATGTCTGTAGTCGGTGTTAAAGTACTGTTCAGTAGATATTTAAAAAAATTATTATATGTTGATGATTGTCAAATTTAGTTAAATATTTCAAATATAATATATTCAAGATTTATTCTACATTTGAAATGTTTCGAAGAAGCGATTATTATTGCAGATGTAGAAGTTTTAAGCGTCTTTGACATTTCAAAACTTCACACGACCCTTATAATCCTATGTGAGCCAAATCTTTAAGAACATGATGTTGGTACCTGTTAACGTCTACGTCTGTGGACTCGAGGATGGTTCTGGCTCTGTCCACGTGACCATGCTCCACCGCGGCAAACAGGGCTGCCAACAGAGAACATATAGGTTGCTTCAATCCTACTTTGCCCATCCCCAGTGTCATATAGGCCGATCTCACATGAGGCAAGTAAACGGACAGATACAATCCAATTTTCATATGAATTTCTATTGTTATTTTATAGGTATTGATAAAATCTAACCCATGTGACAGCTGCCGGTAGCACGACTTGATGTATGAATATGTGAAAGTAGATCTAATTAACTTCTCTATCTCCCAGATAAAATTCTTCCTATGTAAATTGTACTGAAGCATTTAAAAAAGCCATCTTGTTATTTCATTAAATATCACAAGTAAAATTGTCTAATTTATTTCATATAATAAATAAAATATTTAATTATAAAGTAGATTACAATCTAAAAATTACTTTTGTCCACATTTATTAAATAAAATCCAAAAATATTTCAATGTAAGTTTTTTTTGGTAAAAATAACTTAGGTTACAAGACAATGGTAATTTGTTTGAAGATCCCAGCAGGAAACAAATATCTTTAATTTCCTTTCTCTGTTTCAAGAACTCGAAATGTTTTATTTTTATTCGCAGGAAATGACTCGGCCAAGAAAAGATGTAAATAAAAAAAAAATCTGTGTCAAATTCATCAGGACAACAGCGCCGGTGGTCACATGGTATTTAGGTGTAACTCTTGTGTTAGACCAGACCGCCAATTACGAGGATATCAGGGTTCGAATCTCGCTCTAGTGTTCTGAGGGTTTTTTTCCTGAAATGTCTTTTACACTTTCCCTCCACACAGATGCGAGTACACTTCCTTTAAATTCAACCTTCCTCATCCCAAACACATTAGCTTAATTAGTACATATATGCGTATAACTCGGACAGGAGAGTGAAATGTGGTGTAAAAATAAAAAAAATAAAAATGATTCATTCAAGGTCATATTTCTAGGTCATTTTTGATGCACTTGGAAAAAACGGGAATTTTTTGTGTCTGAAAAAAAACCCAGGAAAGCACAAAGAAGTATACAAACTTAAGTAAAAATAATGGGATATTTGTTCATTTGGGATATTTAAATGAAAGTTTAAATTGTTCTTTGGCCGGACGAAAATGTATGTCAAAGAATTAAGCACAGTCGTTCAAACATGTCTTACTACCCCTTAACCAAGGGTTGTGAAGCGACAGAAGAGGTATTTCCATGTCGATCTTGAATCACCCTGTTTCAAACTTAAGTCGCAAGACTTCACACTTAGGCAGTTTGATGGGAAATTATATTTTATCATTTTTATTTTTTTCAATCTAGGACGTCTGGAATAAAATAGGAATTCCTCCTGGAAAGCACATGGAATTTGATATTAAGGAAATAGCGGCGGCCCTGTTTATGTCATGAAAGTGACGATTACCCATCCCATGGTTACTCAGTCGAGATTACAACCTCTATGAACGACCGCTTACCATGAAGGTGAATATTGATTCTGTTCACTTTATCCAACTTCTTCTTTGTGTTTTTATTGAGGTTTAGTCCGTCGACAAGAAACTCCATTCCTCCTTCCTGACTCTCTGAAAAATAACAAATGCAAAAAAAAACAAAAAAAAAATGAAATAATAATAATATAAACAAGCAAAATTAAATAGTTAAAAATGGAACTAAATTTAAAAATGTTTAGCAAAATAAATAAATATTATAAACTTTTCCTGCAAGTCAGGTTTTTAAAAACAAATCGACGCTGGGTTAAAATTTACATAATTGTAATTTTGCTTAAAGAAACACAATACAAGTAATGTTTAAATATAAAACAAATCCAGAAAATAGAAACAATAAAACAAATAATAACACAAAGCAAATAAAATTTTACAATCATAGCGCAGTGAAATTTAAATAAAAGCTAAAAAGTAAACTTGTATTTAAAAAAAACTCCATAGCGTCAGACCGCAATCGAGCCATACCGACATAACGGCTACCTTATTTTGGCGAAGATAGTGCCAACCTCAATGGATAAAGGGTGTCATGTGGTCGGCACATTGAACCCTCCGGTCGTTAATCTCAGTTTTCTAGACAGAAGCTGCAACTTTTTTCATTCAAGTAACTCCTCATTAGTCCTCACGAGTCTGTTTGTCGCCCCCCTAAGTACACCCGACTGGGATTCGAACCTCTATCTCTCCGTCTTTGTCAGTCTAGTCAAACAAGAGAGTAGCGCGTTAGACTATGGGGCCACTGAAATGGGTGTGATAATAAATCAATTAATTATTGATAAATTAATTTTGTTTATTACAGGAATCTAACCTTAGACCCTTGGCTAAATAGGCAGTCATACAACTGACTGCTGTGCTAAGGTATCAGAAGGTTACATAAAATAAAAAAAGGAAAGGTGGGGTTGAATGCGCCCTTCGTTTAGTCTGAAAGGTAGCAAACCTAGCTTTCAAGTTTCCACTATGATATACCGTAAGTAGGGGTGACTTTATGAAAATCAAAAATTGGTATCTGGTGCAGCTGCTGATGACAGAATCTTGTCTAAAAACACAGCACCAGGAAGCCCAACTTATGGCACACACTTGTCGTGGACTTTTGAACTACCGGCGATTTGTCTTTTTACCTTCCATTCATCCATCATGGTTTCCAGCCTGTGGTCAGTTTTTTATTTCAGCCATATATTTTCCACTACCGGCTTGTTAGGTCTGTCATAGCTTCATATGCTTTATAATCTATCTTAAGACCAAGACAAGCACAACCTCCAGTCCCCGGCCCGTTATTTCATCAGTGTGAAAGGGTAAAAACCATATTTTCATCAATGATCAAGTTTTTTTTCCAACCATGCCGGGAATCGAACCCGGTGCCCTTAGCTCAAAAGGCAGACATGCTCCCAACTGAGCTAAGGTTTCGGATTTTATAATGTTTAATTTGTATTTTAAAAATAAAACCTGTATCGTATGGAAATCTTGGTTTAGCAACCTCCTTCTCCCTAGTCACGTGCTGCCCCTGTTTTTTT
>CABFVZ010002388.1:4048-30937 GCA_902151445.1 Timema monikensis | reverse complement strand
CCCCCCCAGACCTCTATCCCCCAACAATAAATCTTGAAGTAGAATAAATAAAATTATTTCATTTGAAAATCGAACCTATTTTATTTCATGCTAAACGGTTCGTTACGGTCGTCGCTATAACGTAGAGAATCAAAACAAACTAAATTCCTGCCAAAACACACTTTTTTTTCTTTTGTTTACTCTCTTCGAGGTGATTATAAACCTAGAAGGTCGGTGGTGAAAATAATTATCTTAGCAATTAGTTAATTAATGATAAACTCACCCGTGTTGGCCTTTGCGTCGCCTTTATGTAACTTCCTTAGCGTGATCTTAAGATGCTTTTTACACCGCTCTAAGGAACACAATTTGTCAACACGCATGCTCACTGACGAAAATAATGTTTAGCATTTTTTTAACGAGTACAGGTATTTATCATAACTTAAATGAAACACCCGATGTATTTTATTAAAAAAATAAATTAATTTATCATTTTATTATTTCCACACGCAAAAAAAACAACAATCGTTCACAAAATGTATCGTTTCACAATCAGTATTTTATTCCACACACATTGATCACGTAAAATTTGTAAGATTCCAGATTGCAAAACTAATCTTTAGATTACATATTTTCGATCGCACATGTTAAGCCGCATCAAATCAACGGTGGAGCAAAATGACTTTGTTTAATACCACGTGACACCTGAGGCAAGACGCGAATGACGACTCTCCGATACAATACGATAACGCAATCAACGCGTGGCTAACCTGTAGTCATCGGGGGGAACCCCCCTCGCAAACACGCCGCTTTGCATATCAAACCATAGACGAGGAAAACGAAGTAGTAATATTGTTTTACGATCGTCTGAATATTATCGCGTTCCTGTTAGTTGTTTTTTCTTTTCCTGGTGACTTAGCGTGAAGCGCGCGGATGGGATGTAGAGACGAATATAAATTTCCTGGAGACGGATTTCCTACTGACTGTTGCAGTTTTTTTTTTCCGTTTGGGTTACAAGTAGAGAGCTATGGGTTATATCCTGTCATAGTTTTATTTATTAATCTAATATAATTTTACGTCAAAGTTTATTTTTGTTAAGATGGAAATGTAGGGAATGAAAGAAAAGGGAAGTGTTTTTTCTACAGTTTTAATCGCAAATTGTGTTTTTTTGTTTAAATAAATCAAATATTTCTCCAGTAGGAACCTAGAGTTCAGTTTTCTTTACTCGCTGATATCAACAATTGTTAAATATCTGTCAAGGGTGTCCTGGAATTTAATGACAACTTTTTCTCTTCATTTAAAAAGTTTCTCATCTAATTCCGCTATGTTCATGACAGATTTTCAACAATTGTTGATGGGTAAAAAACAGGTGGACCAAGGGTGGGAAGGGAACTAAAGTTAAGGTCAGTATTTCTTACAGTTTTTATGACAGATAATATTTGTCTAAAACAACTCAAATATTGCTCCAGTAGAAACCTAGAGTTTAATTTTCTTCACACGGTGATATCAGCAGTTGTTGAATATAAAATTCCAGGACATCCTCGACAGATATTCAAGATCTGTTGCTATTAGCAGGTCTAGAAAACTAAACTCTAGGTTTCTACTGGAGAAATATTTGATTTATTTTGGTGTTTTGATGTAAGCTAAATTGTATTTGATACATGTACAACCCCTAAGAATAAGATTAAAAGATTAATTTTAGAAAACTTTGTATACATCATTACAAATGCCAATAAAAACTACATAACTTTAGCATAAACTACACTCTCCCCAGGCCAGCACAGTTCGGTATGGCTCGACTGGGATATGGCGCCATGGAGTAGTATAGTATTTTAATTATCAAATAGGTGACCTGGTAGACTAGGGGGTAAGGTGTCAGACTTCTGTGCTGGGGATACGGGGTTTAATGCTCGGTCCCGGCACAGATTTATCTGATTGTCCAAACCCTTCCTTCACCTCTGACAAGACGTGTATTAATCACAACTTGTGAATGTAGGGAATGCCAGGCCTCCACCGTGGTTCGGATCTCGTGTTATACTCTAGGTCCTCCATTTCATCTCACAATCACCCCACTATTACACATTAGCGTAAGTGCGTATTACCCGAACGGGTAGTAAGACGCGGTGCCAATAATAATAATAATAATTATTATTATTATTATTATATTGGTGACCTGGCGGTCTAGGGGTAAGGTGTCAGATTTATATGCTGGCGGCCGTGGGTTCAATCCTCGGTCCCGGCACAGATTTATCTGATTACCAAACCCTTCCTTCACCTCTGACAAGACATCTTGTGAATGTGGGGAAATGCCAGGCCTCCACCGTGGTTCGGATCCCACGTTAAACTGTAGCTCCTCCATTTCATCTCCCAATCACCCTACCATTACACATTAGCGTAAGTGCGTATTACCCGAACGGGTAGTAAGACGCGGTGCCAATAATAATAATTATTATCAAATAAAATGCTATCAATATTGACTGCAAAAAAAAAGGATATGTTTGTATTTTTAAGCGGTCTGTTCTACTGTACACTAATCTGTTTTCTAAGGTGACTGGGAATGAACCAAGGTCCTCTAGCACAGGAATGGTCATTATGAGATAGAAGAACATTCGCTCGACATCACTGTTCTGATGAACAGACTGTCTTGGGGGTCATATGTACTATCCTGTTATCTCATCTGCTAACGAGACTAGTTTAGTAAACTCTTGGGCAGTATAATATAGACCTCCTAACGACTTCCCCACTTGGAAAGATAAAAAATAATAATTTTGTAGGACTATTTTTAGAATTATTTAAGATTTTTTTTTATTTCAACGTTATGTTTCTTAAACTCGCTTAGGTAAAACGTAAATTCACTATCATGGGAGATCTTATCCGTGACGTCACTTATAAGCAACTTCCTTAAGGCGGAGTGCTAGTAAGCGTGAGTTTAGGGCAGTATTTTTGCAGTTTTTATAGCACAAACATCTTTTGGCCAAAATAAATCAAATATTTCTTCTATAGAAACACAGAGTTTTGTTTTCTGCACATGCTAATCTCAACAATTGTTGAATATCTGTCTGTAGCATAGCGGCATTTGGTGACAAACTTTTCTCTTTATTTAAAATGTTTGTCACCAAATGCTGCCATGCTCATGACAGATATTCAACAACTGTTGAGATTAGCATGTGCAGAAAGCTAAACTCTAGGTTTCTATAGAAGAAATATTTGATTTATTTTGGCCAAAAAATGTTTATGCTATAAAAACTGCAAAAATACTGCCCTTAACTCGCGCTCACTAGCACTCCACCTTAACCAACAACCGTCGTTAAAATAGGATTCTATAAAACAACCACAAATAATGTTATTTTTGAAAACAGCTAACAATGTCTGTTCTGCTGTAGTTTATTTTTATAACTTATCAATACTTGTTTCAATATAATAATACACCCCCTTCCCCTGGGATTCAAAGATCTGTGATTTTTATCGAAAATTTTTCATCTCTTTATTCTTGGAATGATTTAAAAATCCAGTGCTTTTTTAAAAAAAAGAAAGTCCATACAAGCTCTATAACTTGTCGGACACGACTATACATCTCTTATCATCGTGGCCAGATTACAACCAACGTCCTCCCATATGACACGGCGTGCATGTCAATCACACGAAGTAAGTGTTTGCTCAGTCGATGAACCACCAGTTCGAACCTTTTCAACGACCTAATCTTGACTATTTACTTTGATCATCAAAGTTAGTGTTTGGCGAACCGTCTGGATTCTCGTCGAAGCGTTTTGACGCGTTATAAAATCAATAATGTCAACGACATAGAAAATTGTGTATTTGGATTTTGACTGCAATTTACAATTTAGAATCATCATTATCCGAAGTTAACAGAGATAGAAAAAAATGATAAAATATATATTTCCTCCCATTATCCGCTTCAAAAGCTTTCTTTTCATTTTGTTCTGTTCAGTAAACTTTTGAAAAATATGTTTATTTTCAAGGGGTTCATTTTAAACTACATTTTATTTGTTTGCTAATTTTTTAAGAAACTTTTTTTTTGTTTTTACGAAAATTGACACTTGAAACTAATATAATTAGCTAAAAATGATGTGCATATTCTCTAAAATTCCCTCATACAAGGTTTAATTCCTGAAATTTTCTCTCAAGAAAGAGGGTGCCGTCACACCCCCAATAGACGGGGGGACTAATCTGCCCCCCACTCCCACATTTGAAAAACCCAAAATGATGCCCTTGATTCGTACATCGTCATTAAAAGTCGATATTTTGAGTCTTCTAAATTCGCGAATATATATCAAGTACATTCAAATTATATTCGAGTAGTGTAGCCAAAATAATCTTTATCGATCATTATAGCTAATGTTGTAAGATAATTAAATATTTTCAAGGCCACCCTTAGAGGTCTCACATGCCCCCATCTTTTGCTTATTTCTTCCCCTCGGTCACTCCAAGATGGGGGAGAGGGGGGAGATTTTTGTCTGCGCGCTCGTGTTGTAGGCACCCTGTATACAAGAATCTTGTTAATCCGAACTAATTGATTCATAAGCTTGTTCGGATTGGCGAAAATTCAGATTAACCGCGAGAATACAGGGGTACAGTATTTTAACTAATTTTGAATTACACTTGAATGAGTTTAGTCAAATTTTCATTTATTTAACTGATGTGTAGCACGTGATATGTACTGTAATTATTTGTAGTTAAAGGAAAACAGGTGATCCTATGACCAGGTCGGTTTAGTAAAATACCTCCAGCTTTCTCTATCCTTCCGCCATTCTTCCTCCTTTAGTCACTTTCATTCTTCTCCTCTCACTTGCATACTTAATGTAATCTGCACCTCCCAACGCTTTATTGGCCTTATCATGCGGTCCTTTCCCCCACATAGTCTACTTCATTACCGACAAACTTAATTCATGACATTGGTGACCTGGCTGTGTAGGGGTAAGGTGTCAGACTTCTGTGTTAGTGTCCGGGGTTCAATCCTCGGTCCCGGACAGATTTATCTGATTTCCAAACCCTTCCTTTACCTCTGACAAGACATATTGTGAATGAGTGGAATGCCAGGCCGCCACCGTGGTTCGGATCCCACGTTAAACTGTAGGTCCTTCATTTCATCTCACAATCGCCCTACCATTACACATTAGCGTAAGTGCGTATAACCCGAACGGGTAGTAAGACCAGGGTGTCTACCATCCGGGAAAATCAGGGAAAACGGGAATTAGCCGGGAATTTGAAGTGATCGGGAAAAAACGGGAATAAGCCGGGAATTAGGTAAATCACAATAAAAATCCGGGAAAATGATATACAATAATCATTAAATCAGTAAATTATAATGTCATTTTTTGTTTGTAACTGTGTAATATATTTTTAATTCCTAGTAAACAATTTTAATACAAATTTTTAAAAATTATTCATATTTTACAACTTTTTAATATTTATAAAAGAGATTAATAGAAAAACGAGAAGGGGGGGGGGCGAGTTAGAAGAATATGATATACTTTTTTTAGTCGGGAATTTTAGGAAATGATCAGGGAAAAGGTCGGGGATTTCATTGGTCAAGTTGAGTAGACACCATGTAAGACGAGGTAATAATAAAAATAATAATTCATTACATTAATCCCGAAAACCTCTTAACTTATTTTATTATTTTAAGAAGGTTTTTTACCACCTATATATTTTCAAA
The DNA here is from genome assembly GCA_902151445.1 of Timema monikensis. Taxonomy (NCBI): domain Eukaryota; kingdom Metazoa; phylum Arthropoda; class Insecta; order Phasmatodea; family Timematidae; genus Timema; species Timema monikensis. The sequence continues at coordinate 25,284 of CABFVZ010002388.1, read as the reverse complement.
CCCAAAATAATATTATTAAAGGAGATAAAGGCGTTTATTGTGAATCCTACACCATTAAAAATCGGTGCCTTATCGCAATTTAAGCACCAAATAGGCATGAGGCCAGCAACATCTCACACGACAAGTCGTGGAACTCGTTTTCTATTTCTTTGTTGGAGGACGATACAAGAAGTTCACATTGAACGTTTTCATTAATTGGTAATTTAAAGTGTCCTTCCGAATGAACAAAGGCGAGGTTCGGCTAAAGGTCGATCGTTCTCACAGACATTTTCAGTCGCTCGCGTAAGAAAACTATACCGTCACGAAAAGGGAAGCTTACTATGGCATAGACTATAAGATAGAGCCATAGTGTTATCAGTCAAGGTAAGACTACTATCTTGCTTGGTTCCACCATTGTGCAGCTTATAAGGTAGGACCATAGTGTAATCAGTCAAGGTAAGACTACTACCTTGATTGGTTCCACCATTGTGCAGCTTATAAGGTAGGACCATAGTGTAATCAGTCAAGGTAAGACTACTACCTTGCTTGGTTCCACCATTGTGCAGCTTATAAGATAGGACCATAGTGTAATCAGTCAAGGTAAGACTACTACCTTGCTTGGTTCCACCATTGTGCAGCTTATAAGATAGGGTCATGGTGTTAACAGTCAAGGTAAGACTACTACTTTGCTTGGTTCCACTATGGTGCAGCTTATGAGATGCCATAGTGTAATTAGTACAAACGGGTTGTGAGACGGGGTGTTTAAAAACGTGTACGTCCTAAACACATCGAAACTTTATTTTAGCGCCGTGTCTTACAACCCGCCTTGAGTTACATACTTTTGTAGGCCTACTAGTTATGCCTAATTTGATAGGAATTAGGAAGGTTGAATTTAAAGGATGTATACCCGAATCTGCGTGGAGGGAGAGTGGAAAACTAATTAGGGAAAACCACCCTCAGTATACCCGACTGAGATTTGAACCCCGATCTCCTTGTCATCGGTGCTCCAGTCTGTTGCGAGAGTGATTCATTAGACCATGCGGCCACCGGAGTAGGTCTTAGGTTAATAATTGCCCTATCTTGCCCCTCAGGGATTGCATTGAAAATAAAAAAATCTAAACAAAAACAATCTAAGCAGGTTAAAAAGTGAGCAAATTTACCTTGTTAATTAGTAGAATACTCCTGAATGATCTCTTGTAATACATCGAAAGGTAATTATCATCCTCCCACCAATGATGCCGTATGATGGAGGGGTAAAAAACACACACCTCCCCTCAACACACACACACAACCAAAAAAGAGTCACATCTCTTCATCGATAAACAAGAACAAATAATGTTTATGTTGGTAAGCACTCCCGAGGATCAAGATAAGTTAACAAATGCGTCACTTAAAAAAACATGTCGACCACCCCCCAATCGTTTCACGTCACATCTTTGTATACCCCTCACCCGAGCTCAAGGTTTTCAAACAAGTTCCATTTTCGAACACATTTTGCTTAGTTTTAAATTCAAATACACTCATAAAGGCCATACTTTCCGAAATATATATTTTTTTTAATGGGTAAGATTCGGCACTTTTTAATGTTGGTGACTTCAACGCTAGGTCGTTTTTAAAACCTTAAATAAAAAATAATAATAACGAGCTTAAGATAATTTTTTTCTTCTTCCCGCACATAAAACACTTGTTAAATTTTGGCTTTTTTTTAAAGGTTATGTTGGCACGGATATTTTCTTTTATCTACTGACAAACTTTGAAAGCTCTAGCTTCACTTCACTCGGGAAAAACATCATTCCAAACAATCAACGGTCTTTCGTCACCTTGACAACTGAAATACCATCATCCTGTGCGACACCTGCAGACAACAAACTTCCCTTCTCCTCTGACCACCTTTTCCCCCAACGAAACAAAAGCGCATCAGCTGGCGAAGCGATCCTCCGAGACACACACACACGCACGCACGCCCGTCAAGAGACGGTGGAGACAACAAACAAGTCTTTGCTACAGTTTGAAACTTATCTTTTCACTCTCTCGTTTCTAGTTCATATTATCCGTGACTTTTTTTTTTCACACGGATAGGAGTGACGTTATGTGAGATCAGAAATCTCGCGTGGTGATTGTGTTACGCGATATAATAATCGAGAAAAACAAACAAAACACACACGAAGGTCAGACAACATTTAAGATAAAAGAATAAAAGCGCGCTAAAAAAAAATTATTCATTCCTCTTCCGTGGTGTTGTCGAACTGTCCAAGGAAAAGAGAGAAGCTATCCTCCAACGCTTGGCGAGCGTCTATTCCCCCCCCCCCTTCCCCTCTCTTTCGTTTCTCTTTCTTGTTTTATTTTTTTATCTTCGAGTCTCTCTCTCTCTGACCTTTCTTTTCTGTTAAAAAGACACCCGCAACTAGTAAGAGGGTGGCTCTTGGTCGCTTCTTGTCCTGAATTAATATTTTTTTATCTTAACTGCACAATATTTTTTGTTCTTAATAAAAAAGAAATGAAAGATATGTCACACGCGAAATAGTTGTCACATATTTGATTAACTTGGACTGTTTTTGCGTGTTGATATATCCAGCCCCCCCACCCCTCTCCCTGATAAAGAGGTTGGTGTACGCGAAAAACTTGTCATTTTTACAACAAGCTTGAATATTAATATTTATTTTTATGTATAAATGCATAAATAAAAAATAAAAGCATAAAAGCTCCAATTTTCAAAACCATAACATTAATTTTATTCAGGCCCAGTTCATGAAATTATTTAAACCAGTTTTACTCGTTTGTTTAAACGTATTACTCTTAATATACCACTTCTCATGTCATCTGAAGTATCACCAATACCACCCGCTTCGGTGGCAGCATAGTCAAGGGCGCTACTCTCTTGTTAGACCAGATTGACGAAGATATCGAGGTTAGAAGATTTTTCAAAATGGGTTTTCATTCTCTCTACATGCAAATGTGGGTACAATTCATCTAAATATAATCTTTCTTATCCCTAGAACAATTAGCGTATTTAGTAACCTACATAAGCGTATAACCCGAACGGGTAGTAAGACGCGGTGCTAAAAAAACAACAAAAAACACAAATACTTAAAAATTCCGAAGGCTATCAGGGGCAAATAATTTTTAATAAATGAATCGTATTGTGAAAAAATAGTGTGTTGTATTTTTTAAATGTGGATAGAATGGAAGTGACAAAAATACTACTAATGCTGTATTAGTTTTAGCCTCGGGTTGGTGTCCAAATTCAGTCAGATCCGGTATTTGTTTTTGACAAAAACAGGCGTAGAAGAAAATCTTTGCTCGCACAAATATGTTGTCGAAAAGATACACCCGAGAACTTGGTAATCCAAAAATCAGAAAGTTTAGCAAATATGTTTGTTTTCAATCCAGTAACACACGAAAGTTCAATGGACCCGTTCTTTTTCTCCATTCGTCAACGCCGTTGGCAAAAAGCGTCTCTATCAGAAAATGGATCCCTGATTCGGTCGTGAGGGCCAAGATTTTACGTAACTCATGTTGGCCCGCCACATTTTGAAAAATTCAATGTAGTAAAATTCTGTCTTTATCATGTGTATGTGCCCGAATATGAACACACAGTTCTTTACTAGCCGGATTTATTATGACTATGACAGCATTCGAAACCTCTTAGGGTTACAAACTCTTTTCTCGCGTGGATTTTATTGTGATGCCCATTTTGTTTCTAATACTTTCAATAGAAAAATTTCTTGTAAATTTGCCCATGATCATGTAGGTGTTGATATCCCTTCTCGTGCTTCTCGTGATCCAAATTTACTTCCCCCCCTCCCTCTCAACAACTCTTATCCATAGCACGAATTCTAGATTTGTTGAATTCGACTTTTTATCAATAAAAGAAAAGCTAAGCTCAGAGAGTTATTTAAGGAACTTCCTTATCACTTATTTATCCAGTAGAGATTCTGCCTTGAATATTTAAATTTACATTATTCTGATTTATTTTTTGCTTATTGATAATGAACCATCCTCAAGGGGAGGATGCTCAAATAATATAAATAGTAATAAAAAAAAGGGGGACAACAATAGAAGTGAGCGCTATGGAGTTCAAGGCTTTGAATGTTTTACCCAAAACATTACAATACCGAAGCTCGCAACTCAAACCTGTTGCTGGATTATTCAAAAGGGGGCCGTCTACTTCTAGAAAGCAGTGAGATACTGCAACCTGCCTATCAGCTCACAATAAAATAATAGAAATATATTAGATCTAATACCTAGGGTATGGAGAGGCATATATAGAAAATATTAGTATAAGTCATGATAAGTTGATATTTATTTGCAATCGCACAATTAGATATTCAACAGTTCTATTTAACGCTAACTTTGTTGTAGTGAAGATGTATATAAAAAATATAAATTAAATTATTATACCACAACGAATTGTAGCCAAAGTTAAAGAGTCTGAGGTGAAACATATCAGTTTAATTTAACTTTAACATAAGATATTGATAGAAGGTATAAATGTAAATTAGACTCATTAAAAGTTATGAACATAGCCAGACGGCATTACAACAAGAAACTTTAGATAAACGTAGTTAATTCTAAGTCCACTTTCTTATATGCAAAAAATAACAAGATAATATGTATTTAATTATTAAATATTTGCCCATCAGGACTGGCATGTTGCAAAACAACAATAAAAAATCTAAATTTAAATATTAAATATCTGCCCATCAGAACTGGCCTGTTGCAAAACAACAATAATAAATCTAAATTCAAATATTTAATAGTTCACGTGAACATTATTTAATTATAGCAATTCACTAAATCGATCCCCATTAAACATACTTGTCGATACAATCGATTAATTATAACTCAACTGGCGATAAGACGCCATCACCTAGCAACGAAGCGACATCTAAAGAACAATAAAGTAATTTTCTAACAGTCCGATTTATTTCTAAATTATTTTTGAATCTTAGGAAAAATAGGTCGAAAAGAAATTTTGGTAACGTCTTACAATAAAAAAAAGTTAAATTTGCCTAGAGTGAATTTTGACCTTACATTTTTAAGTAGAAGAAAGCCGGAGCTTATCCTATCTCAGTTACGACTTAGGCCCAATTGTAAATTCTGTTGGCACGGACGCCAGTATATATACTATAAAGCACAGAAGAGGGATAGATGGGAAAATTAAGGGGAGGTCACATTCTAGAACATCAAGGAATACATAGATTGCGCATGCCAACACAGCTCCGGGAAGGTCCGTGGCCGTTCGGGAACATTATCGAAGCGGATATCTTCACTGCGCATGCCAACACAGCTCCGGGAAGGTTCGTGGCCGTTCGGGAACATTATCGAAGCGGATATCTTCACTGCGCATGCCAACACAGCTCCGGGAAGGTCCGTGGCCGTTCGGGAACATTATCGAAGCGGATATCTTCACTGCGCATGTCAAATCAACTCAAGATGTTCGTTGCACTCACGTCACATTTTACCCTGCCAGTGTTCTATTTTCCCGGTACCGTGAAGGTGCGTCCGACGGTTTTGTGTCGTTCTTCCACGCAGCCCCAGTCAGCAATCAAATGGGGTAAGTCTCGTCTATTTTTGTTGTTTAGTGTCTTTCGTAAGCCATCCGATGCTACAATAAGACTTTTTAAATACTTATGCTTTATGACTCTTCAGTTATTTTATGTTCTTATCATCATTATTTTCTATTTTTTCGTAACTATTCATCAGTATATATAATTATGTAGCTATAATTTTTTTTATCTTGTTTTCTCATGTTACTATACCTGTGTACTTTTCAAAGGGTGACCTGGTGGTCTAGAGGTAAGGTGTCAGACTTCTGTGCTGGGGTCCGGGGTTCAATCCTCGGTCACGGCACAGATTTATGATTACCAAACCCTTCCTTCACCTCTGACAAGACGTGTATTAATCACAACTTGTGAATGTGGGGAATGCCAGGCCTCCACCGTGGTTCGGATCCCACGTTAAACTGTAGGTCCTCCATTTCATCTTGGTCACCCTACCAGTACACATTAGCGTAAGTGCGTATAACCCGAACGGGTAGTAAGACGTGGTGACAATAATATACTTTTCAGTGTTGATCTTACGACTGTTGGCCAGCACTATCATAAAGAAACTAAAATTGGAAAATTATTATTATTAGTATTATGACGTGTTTAATCTATCGACAGGTCTGTTACTGTTTTGTGCTTCAACATAATAATGCTTGGCCACATTAATTATTTTTATAGTGCTTTTTTTTTAGCACAAATGTTAAGTTTCGTTCACATATGAGCAGAAAATAGAGCACAAACGATTGAACAAAAATAATGTGTTGAGCTAACTTTGAGCTACGGAATATTTTCCGAGTAGTGAACAGTAAATTCTTGAACCTAGTTTTGGCAGATGTTCTAGCTGGAAATGTTTTAAAATATTGCCCCCTTAGCCTTCATCTTCTCACACTCACGCGTACCACCGGTTGAAAACAGCTTATCAGATAAACTTTGAGCAGCTACATTCTCTAGGGGAATGCCAGGCCTCCTCCGTGGTTCGGATTCCACGTTAAACTGTAGGTCCTTCATTTCATCTCACAATCACCCTTCCATTACATTACACATTAGCGTAAGTGCGTATAACCCGAACGGGTAGTAAGACGCGGTGCTAATAATAAGAATACATTCTCTAAACTTTCTTTCAAAAGGGGGTAAAAAAGGGACCGCACCTAAAAAATAATCTTCTGTAACCATTTGCTATTACCCAGATCGGTCGTCTCGACTGAAAACAAATCCTTTAGTTATAATTTGGGTGAAAGTGGTGGTATTTCACTATTTGTTCGTGATTCAGAGGAAAACAACCGAGTCTTTTCACCACTTGGCTGTGTTTGACGCTCTGTTCTTACAATTAAGTTCATTAGCTTAGCTGTTATCACTTTCATGATAATCACCTAAAGTAGTGTTTTGCACTTTAAGAAACTTTTAGAAAATACAAAACTTATTTGTTTGCGGTCAACATTGATAACATTTTACCAAACTATCAGTGTTATTTTTATAGGTATTGATAGTATGTATCAAAAGTGACAGCTGCAAATCACATGACTTGACGTATGAATATATGAGATTAATTTTATTATATTTTGTAACTGTGGGATGTTTTCTCTATCTTGTTAATTCCATAGCAGGGGTTTCAGGCCGATTACAAAACTTGATAGTAGCTCCCTTTCTTCTAGGGTAGTCAGGGTGGTTGACGTAAGGTTTGGATGTCCTTGGATCGATCACCTACGATGGCAAAAAAAAAAAAGCTTGATTATCATGTTTTTGATTCGAAGCCCGTTCTGTAAGGTTTTATTTCGTACCAGAATACTACTGAATAGAACTGTCTTGGTAAGATGAAAGGCCTTCAGTCACGGACTTCCTATTATCATTCTGAAAAAACTTTTAAACCTACCAAAAACCTGCTTCGATGTATGCACGGTCTAAGGCGTCACTCTCGTGTCGGACTAGACTTGCCGATGACAGGGAGATCGGGGTTCGAATCCCGGTCGGATGTACTGAGGGTGTTTTTTTACCAAAACATTTTAGCACACTCCCACCACGTAAATGTGAGTACACTTAATCTAAGTTCAACCTTCCTCATCCCATACTCGCTATCGTAATTAGTACCGGTCTGTACAACCTGAACAGGTAGTAAGAGGCGATTTGTTCCACTTAAGTTTGTAAGCTGTGATGACATAAACTGGTGACCAATGACCACGTGGTCTAAGGTGATAGACTCGCACTACACAAGGTCACCGATGACCATAGTCCTGGGTTATAATCCAGCCGCCGTGTTTCTAAAGATTTTTTTTAATCACACTCTGTCCCCGACCGTCGCGAGTGCATTTCCTCTTTAAAGCTTAACCTCATCATTCCAACCCTCGCGTTGAACGCGTTTTTTATGTCAGTATTTTTTATAAACGTCGGTGCTTCTTCTTCTAGCACCGCGTCTTACCACCCCTTCACATGAAATGTTGTTCAAGTCAATGATAGTCAACTCTTATATATAACGAACACCAAACCGCAGCGACCTCTACCTTCATGGTAGAGAGACTGGTTCGAATCTCTGGTGACATCGAGTTTTAGTCTTCTTTTTTGTAATAAAGTGTGTAGAACAATCAGCAGAATTATTTTCTTTCGCCACGTCTTACTCCCCATTCTGGTTATACACATATATACAATCGTCCCATGGCTTCTTTGGTGCTGGCCGACAGCTCACAGTTGACAGCTTATGGCTTTGAAAAGGAGCTGTCTGTCAGCACCAAAGAAGCCATAGGGCTACTGTACTAATTACGCTAAAGAGCTAGGGATGAGGAAGGTTTAATTTAAAGAAAACGTACGAGAGAGAGATAGAGAGAGTGGGAAACCATTTAGGAAAACCACCCTTAGGACACCCGACGAACAACGATCTAACCGTCATCGGTAGTCTGGTAAAATGTAAGAGTAGCGTCTTAGACCGTGCGGCCACCGAAGCGGTTATAGGACGGGATTCAAACTTCACGACGAGCTATGTATCGTGCGCACACATACACACACACACACACACAACTATAAAACAAACCGCAACATCAAGGTAAACCAACACTTGTCCTGGAGATAGACCACTGTTCCTCTCGTGTTCCGGTCGTGTGTTATGCCAGAGAGGAAAAGAGAGTACCGGTTATTTATTTTCCCTCCATACCTGCAAAGCCTCGCACCAGGGTGCCGGGGTCACGGTCAGTTCGATGGCGAGTTGACCTCCACCTGCGTCCGAGGCTAGAGTCGAGAACAGAGAGGGTATGTCTGAGAAACTTTTTTTTTTTAATGTTCAGGTATTTTTATTGTTTGGAATGAGCGGGAATAAAAACGGGCCATTGTGTGAGACCGGTAAGGACTATGATAGTAGGTTGTGGGTTTAGGACCATGACCCTTAACGTCATTCTTTCTCTCTGTTTCTTTGAGTTGTGCTAGGGTAAGGGCTCGGGTAGACCTAAGACAAGAAATAACCACGTTTTCCCTTTCAGTGCAGGGCTGCCACCTGTCGGGATATGAAAACAGGTCGGCGATAAACCCGTGAAAAGACGTCCGGCTTCTATACTTCGACACCCGTATCGGTGGCTACTAGGGCTAAGACGTCAAGCTCGTCTAGTCTTTGCTAGCTGATGGATAGGAAGCATGATGGTCGAATTTCCTTTAGGGTAATTTTGAGGGTTTTACCTAAATTGTTTCTCACTCTCTCTTCTCGCAAATGCAGGTATACTTCCTCTACATTTCTTTGGATGTTGTGGTTTGCCAGTGGAGTGGGAGGTTGAAGTTCGAATACCGGCCAGTCATACATTTGGTGTGGAGAGGGGTACTAAATGTGACCTAGCACTGTGGATGTACACACTCTCTCGTCCCTCTGGCTAATGCGGGTGCATATCTTCTCGATATTTATAATCCATGTCCCTTAAATTTAGCCGTTAATAAGCCTTGTGTTTAACTCTATAGTTAAAAAAAACTCTTAAATAAATAGTATTTTTAATTTCGTTAACTAGAAATGAAATAACACTCCTTCAATTTATTTAATTTGATTCGATGGTCAAATGGCCTAAGGCGTCACTCTCACAATAAGACTGGAATGCTAATGACGGTAAGATCGGGGTTCGAATCCAGGTCTATGAACTAAGGGTGTTTTTTTTACTTTACCTTCACGCAAATTTGGTTACACTTAATCTAAATTCAACCTTTCTTATCCCCAACACATTAGCATACGTGGGATCCAAACGGGTAGTAAGACATGGGTATAAATTATATTATATTGATTTAAGTACCAAATAAATTCACTGCTAGTTGTTTTTTTTTTATTCAACTCACAAACAATAGTAAGCCCCTTTATTATTGGGGCAAAAGATGTTTTTTCTTGGGGCAAACCCTTCCCGAGGACGGACAAGAAAACAAAAAGATACATAGCCTTACGGAAGTTTCTCTTCACTTCTTGAGCCAGGTTGAACCTTCGGGCACTGGATACCGCTAGTTGCAGTCCTCAATGATAACAGCATCGCCTGCTGAGATGTTTTACAACTACTGACTTTTCAACACGTTCGTAGTAAAGGCTACAAGCTGGAACCGCGCCTCTACCAGAGTGGTGGTCCAAACACACACCATCCCCCACCCCCTCAACTTTCCCCTTTCGGACACGTAACTAGTCGACACCCGCTTCGGTGGTTGCATTTTCTAAGACGCTAGTCTCTCAGTAGACTAGACTGTTGATGACGGGGTATTAAAGGTTCGAATCTCGGTCGTATGTACTGACGGCGGTTTTCCTAAAATGGTTTTACATTCTCTTCCACGCAAATGCTGCTACACTTTCTATAAATATAAACTGTATCCCTAAAACCATTAACATAGTCAGCGAATCGGCTTATAAATCCGAATGGGTAGGAAGACGTGGTCATAAAAAAAAAAAATTGTATAAGCGTTAACTTTCTGTCGCAAAATAAGTTTGCTACCTTTCAGGGTAAACGGAGTGTACCTGGGAAATGAACGAAACACGAGAATGCTTCTAGCTCGATAGTAACATGCTTTTTAATTTATTTAGTTATGAAATGAATCTGCAAAGTGCTAAATAATGTTTTGGGCCACAATAATTTGTGTTAATTAATTTATGCTATTTTTATTTTTATTGTAACAATTATTCTGTTTCTTTTAATGAATATTACATTGTCCCTATGAATGCTTACTTTTACTACAAGAGATGTTAACTACATAAATGGAGGGGGGCTGTAATGAAAAGGGTAATTAAAAGGGAAAGCCTTTCTAATTCAAATAAAGAATGAATGAAGAACCACTTTCGGGTTGGAGAGGGGTGAAAACCCCCTTCAATGGAACCGGTATAAATTTGTACTCGAATATACTAGACAATTAATAAGTTGAGATAAAATATGAAGGATACAAGGGAAAAGGGGTAAAGTCCTATTTTAACTCAAATTGAGATGGTGCTGCCATCTGTTAGACAATCATGAGACCTTTCTAATACACTATATATAATGGTTAAAAGAGGCCTCTGTCGTATTTAAATTGGGTTAGTGCTGCCATCTTTTAGACAATCAGGAGACCTTTCTAATAAACTTTATATTATGGTTAAAAGAGGTCTCTGTCATATTTAAATTACGTTAGTGCTGCCATCTTTTAGACAATCAGGAGACCTTTCTAATAAACTTTATATTATGGTTAAAAGAGGTCTCATATTTAAATTGAGTCAGCGCTACCATCTGTTAGACAATCATGAGACCTTCTTGATGAACTATATATTATGGTTAAAAGCGGTCTCTGTTATATTTAGATATAAAAAGTTGTCCTGAAAAACGTGTGAAATGTGACTTTCCCCCTCTACCTTCATATACAGTACAATTTTCATAGGAAGGAACTTGTCTGACAACCGGAAAGAGGTGTTTTTTTGTTTGTTTTTTCAATTTGCACCGCGTCTTATTTCTCGTTCGGATTATGCTCACATAATATGTACTGACTACGATAATATCCTAGTTACGGAGAAGTTTGAATTTAAAGAAAGTGTACCCGCATTTGCGTGAATAAAGGGTGAAAACTAATTTGGGTGGGAGAAATATCCACGGTACACCTGGTTAGGATTAAACCCGGATCTTCCTGTACTCTGCAGTCCAGTTTATTGTGAGAGTGATGCCTTAATTAGAACATCCTAGTAACAAAACGGGTTTTTCACTTGTTCATACGTCACGTTATGTGATCTGCAGCTGTCACTTTTGATAGGTGTTATCTATAAATATAAAATAACAATAATAATATAATAAAATGGTATCAACGTTTAGAGTTTTTTTTTATTTGTATTTGCATTGAAAACTTAACTCTAGATTTTATAAAACAAAAAAATTCACCGTGTCTTACATTATCTCTCCGAGGCTATCCACCCGTTTAAACAAGTGTGGGAAGATGTAAAAGGTATAATTTAGATTAAATGAGTCCGCATTTACTTGTAAGGTGAACAGGGAAACCATTGACGGAAGAGGTAAGAACTGTCTCAAATACACCCAGCCGGGATTTGAACCATAACCTTTCACGTCAACGGCAAACCAGACTAGATGTGCTTTGACGTCTAATTCGCGTGTCCCACCGTTGCAAGTATTTAATCATTTCAAACTGTGCCGTAATTTAAACAAATAGATTTGTTCGACACCCGCTTCGGTGGGCGCATGGTCTAAGGCGTCATCCTCGTGTTAGACTAAACCCCTGATAACAGGAATATATATAGGTTCGAATCTCGGTCAGGTGTACTGAGGGTGGGTTTTCCAAAATTGTTTTACACTATCTCCACGCAAATGAGGGTACATTCCCTCTAAATTCAACCTTCCTCATTTCTATTCCACTAGCGTTATTAGTATATAGACCAAAAAAAAAAACAGGTAGTGGGACGTGTCTGTAAAAAAAAAGTGTGCTTTACTTTTGACTAGAGCACCCGGGGTTCGTTACTTACTAAGTACAATGTTGGTGTTTTTCTATGTGAAATTTTCACCCTTTCTTTGAAAAGAAATCTTTATCATTTTCTTTTCATCCATCCTCCTTTATATTTAATATTAACTTGTACAATGGGACTCGAACACCAGTCCTTAAAACTTGTACTAATAAAACAAAATAAAGGAATAGCGAAAGATAAACATAAGAAAATGCAATTGGTTTGGAATGTTGGTTGGAGAGGGAGCAGAAAGATAGAGAAGGAATGTCTCATAATTGTCTGAATTGTTTGTTCTTGAATAACACTCCAACTCTATCTTCCCCGTCTTTTCAATTCCCTCCAATAGAGGAGGTGACATTCCAACCCTATTGTCCTTTAGCTACGACCCTGCATTCCTCACGGTTTAAGAGCCAGTCTCACCCCACAGATAACACCTAACTTAGGTAGGTAATACACCTAGAACCAGGCGTCTTAAGAGCCCGTCTTACCCCACAGATAACACCTAACTTAGGTAGGTAATACAGCTAGAACCATACGTCTTAAGAGCCCGTCTCACCCCACAGATAACACCTAACTTAGGTAGGTAATACAGCTAGAACCATACGTCTTAAGAGCCCGTCTGACCTCACATATAACACCTAACTTAGGTAGGTAATACACCTAGAACCAGACGTATTAAGAGCCCGTCTCACCCCACAGATAACACCTAACTTAGGTAGGTAACACAGTTTGAACCAGACGTTACAGTGTTATCCGGTTTCCTCTATTCTACTTTAGAAAACAGTGGAATTGAAACCAATTAAATACTTTGAAATATTTCGTTGATACGTGCAAGGTATATATACTTTTCTTTTGATACGAGAAACAGTTAACTATCGCATTTTCATTTCTATAGTATATCTCTACTTAAGAAAGACTTTGTTGGTTATAAAAAAAACACAGTTAAAATACGGATCTTAATAGCGCCCCTCTTGAATTACAGTACGAATGACTCAACTGATAGAGAGAGAGAAAAATCTTTGTTTTATTAGTGTCGCGGATGCCGAAGCGTCCAGAACGCCCACAAATATATTTGTTACTATGCCACCTTGTTCATCTTTATCTCGACAGTGTCATTGGTCCGACTCGGGCCCAGAGTGAGGCACGCTAGCCTCTCGCTGTCAACCCTGATGTTAAGGGAGAGCAGTTAGTTACCTTGATCAGTATTCCATCACCCGGGCCCACCCGCGGTGACAGTCCGGGAGAAATATCGGACACGCGCAAGTTACACTCTGTTCGAATCGGCAATAGAGCACTTTTTATTAGAACCTCACACCGCGTACTATTAACTAATCTAGTGGAGTATAATTTGAGAGGAAATGTAACCGCACCTGCGTAGAAGAAATTTCTGTACACCTGACCGGAATTTGAACCTTGGTCTACTCCTACTCCTCGGGTAAGCCTAACACTCGAGTGACACCTTGAACAGTATGACCACCGCTGAGGGTATGTGAACAAATTTGAGTAGCATATAAAAAAAAACTTTTTCTTAGCACCGCGTCTTAATACCCTGTACTAATCACGCTAGGGGTTTTAAGGGTTAATAAGGTTATATTCATATGAAGTGTATACGCATTTTACGTGGAGGGAGAGTGGAAAACTATTTTGATAAAAAAAAAAATCACTCAGTGCAGCCGAATGAGATTCGAACCTCTGATCTCCCCGTCATTGCCAGTCCAGTCTACTGCGATAGTAACGTCTTAGAACATGCGGCCACCGAAGTGGGTTAAAAAAACTTTTTTCTTTAAAACCAAACCAACTCTTTCATCAGTTGTGCATTTCCATTCAAATATCTAGTTTGACCCGCTTGGTTATTTGGATTATCTAAAAGGCGTAACTTTCGCACTAGACTGTATTTCCAATGACGGGGAGATCAAGGTTCGATTCCCAAATCAGCTGCACTGAGGATGGGTTTTTTCCTCAAAAAAATTCACACTCTCCCTCCAATCAAATCCGGTTACACGTCCTATGAATCCAACCTTCTCTATCCTTAACACAATAGCTTGTTTAGTGCATATAACTATAACCCGAACGGGTAGTAAGACGCGTTGTAAAAAAAAAAGAATAATTTGAAGTAAATAAATGGAGGCGAGTGGAAATCTTAGTTTTAGAGAAGAGTGCGAGTAAAGGATCTATATTTTTCAATGTGGAGGTGTACCATCACTGCTATGACATCATCCCGAGCTGTCAGGAATACTAAAGGACGAACTACTTTCCTCGGCAAGTGCGCGTTAAGGACGCTTCGGCATCTGCGACGTTAATAAAACGGATGAGACTCTCCCTCTTTAGTAGCTGAGTCATTCGTACCGTAATTATTATCACAGCGTCTTACTACCCGTTCGGGTTATACGCACTTATATGCTAATGTGTAATGGTAGGGTGATTGTGAGATGAAATGAAGGACCTACAGTTTAACGTGGGATCCGAACCACGGTGGAGGCCTGGTACACGTCTTGTCAGAGGTGAAGGAAGGGTTTGGTAATCAGATAAATCTGTGCCGGGACCGAGGATTGAACCCCGGACTCCCAGCACAGCAGTCAGACACCTTACTCTTAGACCACCAGGTCATCCAAGGGGGGAATAAACGTCAGTTAAGATCCGTATTTTAACATTTTTTTATAATAAAAAATACCTTTTTGGGACAGAGTATCCCGTATAAAACTTGACTTCATTACATAATACCTACGGAAATATCTGTCCTCCCGATTCGCCGGTAGTATCAATGATGATTTTCACACGTCCATCACAGAGTCTGCCTTAAAACTATGAGTGAATGACTCTTAAGGTACGAGACAAAGCCTTCATAGATCAGTGTTAGAGCTTTGGTGCGCTGAGTCAAGGGTCCCGTGTTCGATTCCCGTGTCCGGGTGTTATATTACAAAATTTACAGATATTCAATAGATTTGTTTAGTTTAATATTCTACGCGGGTGACCTGATGGTCTAGGGGTAAGGTGTTGGACTTCTTTGCTGGAGGGTCCGGGGTTCAATCCTCGGTCCCGGCACACATTTATCTGATTACCAAACCCTTCCTTCACCTCTGACAAGACGTGTATTAATCACAACTTGTGAATGTGTGGAATGCCAGGCCTCCACCGTGGTTCGAATCCCACGTTAAACTGTAGGTCCTCCATTTCATCTCACAATCACCCTAACATTATAATTTTTTAGTTTGGCCTTAGTATTTGCCGACAAATTACCCCTAGCCTCGTTTTAACTCACCCCTTAACCCGTTATTTGATTGCTTTATAATAGACTCTAGGTACTGCCTCCCTCGTCCCATCTTTTTACCAACTTAATAGGTAATGAACCGCCACTTCGAAAACAAAAATTTAAAGGGAAATTTTCAGCTCTATTTTAAAGTGTCCATAGAATTTCAAATTTAAAAAAACAAAACAGAAATAACAGATCAGATAAAGATGAACTAAAGTGTATTTTTGAGCCACTAAATGATAGGTATCATACGAGACTGATGCCTTAATCCATGTGTCCGTCGGTTCATGTTCGACCAAAATAATTCCAGCTCCAGGAACTAAGCCCCCGAAAAAAATTCAAAATGTTGGAGCAACTTTAAAGTCGGTGCGAACCTTTCTTTGGAGGTATATTGTGGCCAAACGATAAGACCTATCAAAAAACATTATTTTACATCCACTTGCAAAGAAAACCCGCTGGGGGATTGGGGGCTCCGCCCCCAAGGAGCAAAGCTTATTTAATATACAGACAGTCCATCCTAAATGAAAGTTAACCTAAATGCTATGAGAGCTAAGGCTAGTTTCACTATGCGATCGCTAGATAGCATTAGTAGCGCCGATGACGTAAATCGCTACGAAACCTTTTTACTAATGCAGACCGATTCGGATAGGAAGGAGCGTTTTGACTGTTATAAAAGTTACTAGATCTACTTTCATGTATTCATACGTCGAATCATGTGATTTGCAGCTGTCACTTTTGATAAATATCATTAATACCTAAAAAATAACAATAATATAGTAAAATGTTATCAATGTTGGCTACAAAAAAATATGTTTGTGTTTTATTAAAGGCCCTTCGTACTAAATATCCTTGAGCCTTTGATTGGGTGAGGGGGTTATGACTAATTAAACTAGCTCATGATAGTAATTACGTCATTTTAGTTTATTTCAGGTATTTAATTGCACTTTATAAACAGACTGATTGTATTACCACACGATAATTTCTACGAGCAAGAGGGAAAGAACCTACCAATTTGGCCGGGAAGGGTATTTTCACATACCTTCCAGGGTTATTTTACTTACCACAATCGTCATGGGACCGACCACTTTACTTCCCCTCTGAAGAAAAGTTGTGCTACGGATTTTTATCGCTCAAGGGAAATCTGTCAACCCTAAGTTGGGTTTGAACCCACGAACATCGGGTCCTGAGGTGAGCACTTAACCCCAAGAGCAGAAGGTAATTTAAACTCATTTACCTTACCTTATTATTCGAAGAGCTATTTCGTTTCCTTATGGTAATCTTGGCGCCTGCGCGTTGGCTTGGTATTATAAAGATATCATGGGTAGTCTGCCAAAATGTTGAGATCATAGTCCAAAAACATTTAAAAAAATCTATCTGGAATATTATCTAATTAATGTTGGATTAGATCAAAATTAAACGTCATCAAAACAAATACAGTATATTAAACTGTGAAAATGTAACTAATTTTACGAAAATTAATTAAAACAAAAATATTAGAAATTCCTCTGTAATATTATACACAACATATATTTCATTTCAAAAGTTGGAAATTAACTTTACAGAAGGTGATCTGGCGGTCTAGGGGTAAGTTGTCGGACTTCTGTGCTGGGGTCCGGGGTTCAATCCTCGGTCCCAGCACAGATTTATCTGATTACCAGACCCTTCCTTCACCTCTGACAAGACAACTTGTGAATGTGTGGAATGCCAGGCCTCCACCGTGGTTCGGATCCCACGTTAAACTGTAGGTCATCCATTTCATCTCACAATCACCCTAACATTACACATTAGCGTAAGTGCGTATAGCTCGAACGGGTAGTAAGACGCGGTGCTAATAATAATAATAATAACTTTACAGAACATTTTAAATTAAACGCACAATTCAACTTTATTGAGAGAATATGAAAACCACTCACAAGTAAAGTCTAACAAAAAATACTCTGCTTACCCTGGCAACACTTCCCGACACGACATTTGTAGGAATGTATTTTAGATTGTATTTGGCCAATCAATATTCTACCGAGTGTTGAGAACAATTCACAGGGACCTTTTCTGAATAAGCTCTGCTTTCTCTGGCAATGAATCACGTCGCGTCGCTGGACTGTATTCCAGCACACAAAACCCCTGCGCTTCGTAATAGACATCCCGCGTCACTACATCCAGTCTCCTGAACGATTGTTATCTAGCCCGGTCATGTGTGGAATCTTTGTTAATTAATATCAATTAACTTAATTTCACAGCTAAACAGCAAATAGTGCTAATTGGCCACCTTTTGTCAACCGCCTCCGTGTTTACTCTGAAACGTGACCAGCGCCATTGTTGTTTTGATCAACAGTTGCTAAACACGAATGGAATAATTGGTGATTGTGACGGAAACCCGTCTAGTTTCGAAGAACTGGGACTAAAAATTTAGACCCAAGTGGGACTCGAACAATTTATTTACCGTCCCGTTTTATTTTTACCAGTTATTCTAAGAGTTGAATAGTAATAATAATAATAATAAGCACCGCATCTTACTACCCGTTCGGGTTATACGCTTTAAGTACTAATTACGCTACTGGATTAGGAATTGGGAAGGTTTAATTAGAGGTAGTGAACCCGCATTTGCGTGGAGGTAGAGTAGAAAACCAATTAGGAAAAACCACCCCCAGTTCACCCGACCGAGATTCGAACCTCGATCTCCCCGTCCTCAGCAGTCGGGCTCAACACGACAAGCGCGTTAGCCAACTACGCCACCGAGGCGGGTCTAAGAGTTAATGTTTGGAACGGTAACTTAAGAGGGATTGTACTTACAATAATAAATTGCAGGAGAGAAATACAGTGAAATCGCACATAAAGAACCACATTGATAAATCGCCAGTGGAAATAATACCTACAATAAAAAAAGGTGAAAAAATAAATGTAAATTAGAGAAAAGAAAACCTTAATAACTTACTCATTGGTCTAGGAACTTGAAAGGTCATTGCTGCACTTACGAAAGTACTCCACCTATTCCTATCTTGAGCTAGTTCTATCCAGTCCACCTGATTATACCCTATTCCTATCTTGATTTAGTTCTATCCAGTCCACCTCATTATACCCTAACCCTATCTCGAGTTAGTTCTATCCAGTCAGGTGACCTGGTGGTCTAGGGGTAAGGTGTCGGACTTATATGCAGGGGTCCGGGGTTCAATCCTCGGTCCCGGCATAGATTTATCTGATTACCAAACCCTTCCTTCACCTCTGACAAGACATCTTGTGAATGTGGGGAATGCCAGGCCTCCACCGTGGTTCGGATTCCACGTTAAACTGTAGGTCCTCCATTTCATCTCACAATCACCCTACCATTAACATTAGCGTAAGTGCGTATAACCCGAACGGGTAGTAAGACGCGGTGCTAATATTAATAATAATAATAATAATAATAATAATAATAATAATAATAATAATAATAATCTATCCAGTCCACCTCCTTACACCCTATCCCTATTTTGAGTTATTTCTATCCTGTCCACCTCATTACACCATATTCCTATCTTGAGTTAGGCTGTAATGAGTTGGACTGGATAGAACTATCTCTTTCAGGCCTATTCTAAAAGTCTCTTCCCATCAGTGTATAGGTTTTCCCACTGGTGTCTTAACATCCGCGTTAAATGAGTTTAACTGAAATAATAGAAAGAAGGTAACATGCTTTCGTTGATTTTGAAATATGTGTTTTAATAAAACTGTCATACCAGGATTAGAATTGAAGTGGTCTACAAATATGGGCGCCGGGCCGTCTTACTTAATTCTACTAATACTTCGTATGCACTATATTAAATCCCTCTTTGAAGTACTGCCAACATTAAATAATAATATCCTTCGTTCTAAGTCTACATCTTTTTTTTTTAAATAATTTGGTTCTTCTTTCAAGCTTTGGGGTCAGAAGGCACTCAAGTGTCTGGAATTCCTCCCGCGTCCTCATTTCAGAGGCCAACAAAAAAAAAGTTTTCTAAAAGGAAATTGAAGGACGGGAGGGAAGTATTGAAGAGGGACAGCTCCAGTTGGCACGAATGGGTGGACGGTTTAAATGAAACCAAAACGTTTGCGTTTTATCTCTTGAAAGCCTGCTTAAGGGACTTTTGTCAAGTTACTTAAAGACTTTACCCTTCAGGCTTTATATAAATCGTTAGAGCCACATTGCGTATTCTATTTGATATTTTGAAAATTGTATGATGTTTAAAGGGATCACGGCAGAATGAACAAGTTTGACACCGTCTGGTGACCAAACATAAACCTAAAGGAGAGTCGCTGGAGGAAAAACCTACAGTTACTTTCCGTGCTCGTGGGAAATGATCGCTAGATTACCAGGAAAATATTACCGATCGCTGTTATAAATAAATATAATGTGAAGCTTACGTTCTGGTGGTCATGAGTATAATGGTGATAGCGAGTATGAGGGTGATAGCGAGTATGAGGGTGATTGTGAGCATGAGGGTGACGGTGAGTATGAGGGTGATCCAATTAAGATATTAACCTAACTTTAGCCTTATTAACCAAACTCTGGTGACCATGGGAATTATTCCCCTTTCGAGGAAAAGTCCTCCGCTACCAGCAGGGAATTGAACATGGAACCTCTAAGTCAGCAGCCACGGGCTCTGACCCACAATACAACGCGGCCAGCTTTGTTTCGATGATGAACTCTGTCATTGTAAATTGTATTATATGCTATTTGCTATTAGTTATGCGCTATGAATCAATATAAACTCAAATTTAGTTTTCTAGGCATGTTATAAGGTTCAAGAACATGTTCAAAACTATGATCTAAAATTCTTTAATTAATAAAACCCAATCATGTACAACTGTAGGAATCGATCTCGTCCCTTTCCAATTTGTAAATTACATACCTCGAGGCTGGAACAAATCCCGCCTCTAGTTAATCATCCTCCCGTCAAAGCGCTGCAGTTTCCTCTCTCTAGGAATGTAATTACCCGTGTGATTCCAAGAAGACTTTAATTATTACCTGTTCCGTAAGTTGGTTTCTCTTAGCTCGTTCGGGAGCTAAGTAGACGCGAAATGTTTCCAAACGGCTGAGTCTTGTTTTACTTTAACTTTCCAATTAAATAAAACTGTTAGCCGCGTCGATGGGCACGCGGACAAAAGTATCTGTCTCGATTAGACTAGTTTGCCTGTGAAGCGGTTTTTTTATAACAATTATAAACAGGAGATCATATTTTCAACATATAGGTAGATAGGGAACAGATACCTTGTTTCAGTCGGTAGCATGTCCGCCTACTTAGCTAAGGGTTCCGGGTTCGATTCCCGGTGAGGTCAAAACATTTATCATTGGTGAAATATGAGTTTACCTTTTCACAGTGATGAATTGACGGGCCGGAGGACTGGAGGTTGTGCCTGTCCTAGTCTTAAGTTATATTATTACACTACTATAAAGCCACATGGCTGACTCACTCACTGACATTGTTTACCCATTTACAGATGAGTTAGAAACTTGAAGTTTGGCAAACTTATAGCTTATAGCCTGTAACCGACGGGAAAATTCCAATACGTTAAAAAAATCTCCAACCCCCCCCCCCCCCCC
>CABFVZ010002387.1:72144-100705 GCA_902151445.1 Timema monikensis | reverse complement strand
GCCCCCAAACCCCCCCCCCCCCCCCTAAAATTGACTGGCTACAGCCTTGGTAAAAGCACATTCATGCTAAGGAACAGCGCATGCGCAGCCCACCAGTTGAGATTTCCTACAGAGGATCTTTCTGTCATTTGTCACAATTGGTTTGGTACAGTTTCTTTTTCTTAGCACGGCGTCTACCACTTGTTTACTAATCGTGCTAATGGTTTTAGGGATAAGAAAGTTTAGATTTATAGGGAGTGTACCAACATTTGCGTGGAGGGAGAGTGGAAAACCATTTTGGAAAAAGCCATCCCCCCAGTACACCAGACCTAGATTCGAACCTCGATCTCCCCGTCATCGGTGGTATAGTCTACTGCGAGAGTAGCGCCTTAGACCATGCGGTCACCTAAGTGGTTTGATACAGTTTTCTCTTCTTTTCTAAGTGTTCGTAAGTTTCAAGGAATATATTGGTCTTGTACTGAAATTAAATTGGGCATTTGAATAGAGTCGCTTAGAGGATCAAGTGCAATTTAAATTTATTATTGCATCTTTTGCGTAAAATTTCACTGTTGAGTTCTAATATAGTTTAAAACAATTATGTCAAACAACAAGGTGTGGGGGTAATTTCTCTGTTGAGTTCTAATATAGTTTAAAACAATATGTCAAACAACAAGGTGTGGGGGTAGTTTCTCTCCATTGTAAAAAATGTGTGCCTCTCCTTCCCAAATGGAATAAACTCGCCCCTTCTATATGTATTTCACTCACCTTTGGTATCCTCGAATATTAAGCGGAAAATGTCCTCGTATCAAATTACAAATAGCTTTTGTTTGCATTCAATTTAAAAAAAAAATCCAGGCAAAGACCACTCCAAATAGCTTTTATAGGCAGAAGAAATAAAATAGTTTTTTTTTTTTCAGTTTGAAGCTCTGTGGATATCACGGGCATTTATAATAATATATTATAATTTATAAACTCAAGTTAAATTACAGTGTTTTTTTTTTTTAAATTAACTTTTACTTGAGATATAGTTTAAAACTTGTTTGCGATGTGCCCAAAATCCAACAACATATTTTTTTAAATTGTTATTTGGCATACTTGTTATATATACTAGGTGTACTATATATATATAATGTGTACTAATGGATTTGTATCTATGTTCATGCTTTCTTCCTTCTAAACAACGGAACAGGCTATGGTAAGTAATGGAAACCATGTGTGGCCTTTATTAATGCCAAAACAATTTTACTAGGGTTTAAATTGGTTAATATTTACAAATATTTTTAGTTATTTAAAAAAGGTAAAGTATTGAGATCAAAATAGATAATATGATAGTCTTAAAATATATCGTCAGATGCTATTTATATTTAAGTATCAAATAGCCATAGCTATTATGTATGTTTTTAGTGAGGATTTACTCATATAGATATCATGTTCTGAAAATTGAAAAATGACACCTGGACACGGGAATCGGACCCGGGATCTTTGGCTTAGTACCCCAATGCTATAACCACTGAACTATCTGGGAGTTTTCACGTGCACAGAGTCATTCTTCACTCATATTTTAAGACAGAGTCTGTGATGGACGTGCATAAATCGTTGGCTACAAATGTGTGATTTTATAAAGATCACGAGCTATCAGATAACGCAGCCACTCTCGACTCAGTAGTTGGCTTATTGCTAACACTTGGATAGCTCAGTGGTTAGAGCATTGACTTACTAAGCCAAAGGTCCCGGGCTTGATTCCCGTGTCCAGGTGTCGTTTTTCAATTTTCAGAATAGGCTATTTATATTCTTCCACATAGGTAATCAAAGAAGATACTTGATTATGACATTCGATAAAAACAAAGTACAGGTTTTTTGCTATGCTCGAAATAGAACATAGAGAAGAATAGTTTCTATAATTGCATCGCTTAGAATAAAACCATTCGAACATTCATATTAATTCAAACATAAGTACAAAATCTCTTTAAGCTGAGAGTTTGCACATTAGGATTGAGTTATATTTCATACATTTACCTATTCTATGGCTTTAGGAACTCAAAAGTTCATTGCCGCACTTACAAAAGTATGCCACCTATCCCTATTTTGAGCTAGTTCTCTCCAGTCAACCTCACTACAGCCTATAACTATCTTGAGCTAGTTCTATCCAGTCCACCTCATTACACCCTATCTTTATCTCGAGCCAGTTCTATCCAATCAGTACCTTGAACAAGGTTCTAGAATCTCCCACTCGCGCTGCATGTCCTGCCCACCGTAATCTACGATACTTGTTTATTGGTTGTGTTTATTGGGCTATCAGCAAGTTTTAGATTGAAAAATGATTTATAATAGATGAGTTTTTAGATGTTAATCGCTATTTTATTAATTAATTGGCATTAATATTATGTGTATATAATGTTTTAACATTTATACATTAAAAACAAGTTAATTAAATTGAGATCTAAGGAATTAATATATCTATCTATATTGTGTACTATTCTCGTGACAAAGTAATTTGGAAGGCCCTCATTTATCTAAAATAAATCGTTTGAAAGGCACCTAAAACTATTTAATAATTGTGAGAAATTCAGCTAGCTACACGAATATTTTTAATTCTGTAGTGAGGTGACCTGGCGGTCTAGGGGTAAGGTGTCAGACTTCTGTGCTGGGGGTCCGGGGTTCAATCCTCGGTACCGGCACAGATTTATCTTATTACCAAACCCTCCCTTCACCTCTGACAAGACATCTTATGAATGTGGGGAATGCCAGGCCTCCACCGTGGTTCGGATTCCACGTTAAACTGTAGGTCCTTCATTTCATCTCACAATCACCCTACCATTACACATTAGCGTAAGTGCGTATAACCCGAACGGGTAGTAAGACGCGGTGCTAATAATAATAATAATAATTCTGTAGTGTTATCTTAGTTATTATATTAATTTGTAAGGTGTTTGTTGTTGTACCTCTATCTTAAGAAAGTGCGTGTTAAAAACACCCCTTAATAAAAAACGTATAAAATAAAGTTGACAGCCTATTTGACAATCCCCCCCCCCCCCCCTTTCCCTCGGAAACGAGATAGAGCCATGGCCTGGAACTAATGCACTAAAATCTAACGTGACGTGTATAACTACTTACGTTACCCAATATCTGTCCTTGCTCTTTGGTTAAACCTGCCGGTAAGAACACTCACTATGTAATAAGAAGACGGCAGATTCGGAACCAAGTCATCCTCTAGCTTATCTTCCCCCCTTCTCTTATACTCTTCCTTCTCCTGCCTATTATGTCCTGAACCAAGGTATAGAGACTTGTGAGCAGGTTGGCTGCTGTCTTGTTTTTTAAATCTCCTGTATCTACCACGTATTCCCTAGTTAAACATACGAGATGGTATTCGAAAGATATGAGAATCGTAAAAATCTTATAAGTGTATCTCGAAACCAATTATAAAGATTTATCTTGTAATAACTATTATTTTAATAAATTGGCTAAAGGAATTATATAAAAACCCGCTTCGGTGGCCGCGTGGTCTAACACACTACTCTTGCAGTAGACTAGACTGCCGATGAGGGGGAGAGCTAGGTTCTAATCTCGGTTGGGTTTACTGAGGGTGGTTATTCCATAGTGGTTTCCCACCCTCCACGCAAATGCGGGTACATTTCCTCCAAATATAATCTTCTTAATCCCTAGAACCATTAGTGTAATTAGTACATAAGCGTATAACCCGAATGGGTAGTAAGAGGCGGTGAGTAATTTGGAAGGTAACAATATCACAAAAAAGGACAAAATTGTATTAATATAAGTAATTTACTTAAAGTGTTTTCTTTGCTGTTTATAAGTTACTAGACAAGGCAAACAAAACCAGCATTAATTGATTACTATTATCAGTGGAAATAAAATAAGACCTAAACCATTTTTTTTTTAAATTCAATTTGAAATAATTTCACTTAAACTAAAACTGTAGACTTTAAAATATTCTAGGACTAGAATTTGATTCGAGATTTGAAAGAAAATGTAAGGTTTGGATTCTAGATTAAAATTTGAGAGATATGTGATTATTTAATACCAGAAACATTATAAAATGAAGCAATAACAACATTCACATTCATGTGACGACCACAGCAGCGCCTGGTGGTTGAATGCATAAGTGTCACTAACGTTGATAAAATAAGTTACGGGAAATCACATCCAACATGGTTCTCTTCTCACCCACTCTTCTTAGGACTTGTTCACTTGTCCCCCTGTCTGTCCACCTGATCTTCTCACCCACTCTTCTTAGGACTTGTTCATTTGTCCCCCTGTCTGTCCACCTGATCTTCTCACCCACTCTTCTTAGGACTTGTTCATTTGTCCCCCTGTCTGTCCACCTGATCTTCTCACCCACTCTTCTTAGGACTTGTTCATTTGTCCCCCTGTCTGTCCACCTGATCTTCTCACCCACTCTTCTTAGGACTTGTTCATTTGTCCCCCTGTCTGTCCACCTGATCTTCTCACCCACTCTTCTTAGGACTTGTTCATTTGTCCCCCTGTCTGTCCACCTGATCTTCTCACCCACTCTTCTTAGGACTTGTTCATTTGTCCCCCTGTCTGTCCACCTGATCTTCTCACCCACTCTTCTTAGGACTTGTTCATTTGTCCCCCTGTCTGTCCACCTGATCTTCTCACCCACTCTTCTTAGGACTTGTTCATTTGTCCCTCTGTCTGTCCACCTGATCTTCTCACCCACTCTTCTTAGGACTTGTTCATTTGTCACCCTGTCTGTCCACCTGATCTTCTCACCCACTCTTCTTAGGAGTTGTTCATTTGTCACCCTGTCTGTCCACCTGATCTTCTCACCCACTCTTCTTAAGACTTGTTCATTTGTCCCCTTTTCTGTCCACCTGATCTTCTCACCCACTCTTCTTAGGAGTTGTTCATTTGTCACCCTGTCTGTCCACCTGATCTTCTCACCCACTCTTCTTAGGAGTTGTTCCTTTGTCCCCCTGTCTGTCCACCTGATCTTCTCATTCACTCTTCTTAGGACTTGTTCGTTTGTCCCCCTGTCTGTCCACCTGATCTTCTCACCCACTCTTCTTAGGAGTTGTTCATTTGTCCCCCTGTCTGTCCACCTGATCTTCTCACTCACTCTTCTTAGGAGTTGTTCATTTGTCATCCTGTCTGTTCATCTGATCTTCTAAAATTTTCTCCACCACATTCCAAAACTCTCCAAGTATTTATTATTTTGCTCCAAATGTAAAATTTCATCAGTTTCTCTCTGTTCCAAACTTAACTTGCTGGTCAGCAGCGATCTATTCTTGTTGAAACTTCCTTGGCCTTGGAGATCCTGGACCTGGTGTCCTTAGTACAGCAGGTATCCTTTGTCAGAAGACTTCCCGGATACTTGAACTGATCTATGTTTTCCAACTCATGGTTTACAATTCTGACTTTCAGCGGCTCTTCAGTTTTAAAATCTCCAAAGGTTTTGACTTCTTAATGTTTGTCTACACGCCATATTTTCTCCCCCTCTCCACCACCATTTCCTACAACCTTTCTTAATTTTTGGCCGGCAATGCTAGATCTTTGTATTTTATTGAGTTGATGACCAAACCAGGTTCAACCTCCTTAACCACTCGACCAAATTAGCAGCCTAGCACAAATTTGACCAGGCTGATAGTCGAAGTGTTAATAAAGATGATTAAGTATCAAACAAGCAATGAATTTATCTCTGCTTAAAATAATGTTTTAACTGTTTAAGTACAGCTTGCTCTCCGTCCCGCCACACACAAAATGTACAGTTTGCTCTCTGTACCTCCATCCTCACAGTCTGTACACCTTGCTCTCTGTCGAATGTCTCACCCTCACACAGTCTGTACACCTTGCTCTCTGTCGAATATCTCACCCTCACACAGTCTGTACACCTTGCACTCTGTCGAATGTCCCACCCTCACACATTCTGTACACCTTGCACTCTGTCGAATGTTCCACCCTCACACATTCTGTAAACCTTGCTCTTTGTTGAATGTCTCACCCTCACACATTCTGTACACCTTGCACTCTGTCGAATGTCTCACCCTCACACAGTCTGTACACCTTGACTTCAGCCCGGAGTAGCTATTAGTGATATTTCATAAAGTTTGTATGAGCCGGACGAAATGTTAACCATAACACCGCACTCCACAGTTCGGAGAGATAAGAGTACACCACCGCCGCGAGGAAGTGGCGGCTCACGGAACGTTTGCTGGGTGGGAAATAAAATAAAGTATACACTTTTCGTGGCGCAAAGTTGACAGAGACATTTCAGATAGTAGCAAGGTTGGTGAGTTTCCCAACAGCGGCCATTTCTGTCTTTGATGGGCACGGTGCAAGGGAGATACCAGGGAGGGATATACCAGCCTCGGTCTACAATGATACGTTTATGAGATATAGAGGCCTCAATATTGGTGAAAGTTCGCCATACACTATATATATATATATATTACAGATCTTAAAATGGATACCATTTGCTCCCCATCACACCCCTTGGCGTATGATTACATTAATATAGGGGAATATATTTTAGATCTGTCGGATAGACGTCAATAAATACTTTTATTTTGCACCCGCCTCGGTGGCGTAGTTTACTAACGCGCTTGTCGTGTTGAGCTCGACTGCTGAGGACGGGGAGATCGAGGTTCGAATCTCGGTCGGGTGAACTTAGGGTAGTTTTTCCTAAATGGTTTTCCACTCTCCCTCCACGCAAATGCGGGTTCACTTCCTCTAATTCAACCTTCCCAATTTCTAATCCATTAGCGTAATTAGTACTTTAAGCGTATAACCCAAACGGGTAGCAAGACGCGGTGCTAAATATTATTATTTTATTTCGCGTCTTACTACCCAATCGATCTAAGCATACATTACGCTAATGAGATGAAGATGAGGAAAGTATTAAACAAATTAATATATTAGAGGTATTTAACGAGCACTCTCTGAACCGAGTGAGTATATAAGCACTGGACTTACACACTAACTTATATCTAGAATACACACGTCATCCAGCTCCCGGTCGTCAATATATCACTGTAAAAGGGTAAACCCACATTTCACCATTGATACATTTTTCAGCCATGCCAAGAATTGAACCTGGGACCCTTAACTTAAGACACCTAAACTTTAAACGGAAAAGTTTGAGTAATAATCAATGAAAAGATGCCTGGTTCAACCCCCGGGCAACATTCACTATGTATGGTATTTTTCTCGCCTAGTGGTAAATCAACTTTTTGGGGTTTGCTTCCCTGGTTATGGTTATCCTGGAACTAATAAAGTCCAATTTTCATAGAATGAGCCTTTTAGGACATTCAAACATATATATATATATTGCAGCCAAACCTGATCACATTTGACTATTTTATAAGTTTTTTTTAACACCTCATCTTACTACCCGTTCGGCTAATACGCTTATGTTCTAATTACGCTGACGGCTTCGGGGATTAGGAAGGTTATATTTAGAGTTACCCTAGTTCACGTGGAGAGAGAGTGTAAAACCATTTTGGCCGGCAAAGATACGAACCTCGATCTCCCCGTCCTCAGCAGGCTAGCCTACTTGCGAGGGTGGCGCGTTAGACCACCTTGCCACTAAAGCGGGGTTTTTAGTGTTATTTTTGTAAAGACATTGATATTATTTATCAATGGTGACAGCTGTAGATCACGTGATTTGACGTATGAATACGTGAAAGAATACCTTTATAGTTACGGGACCTTCCTATTACAAGTGGACTAGGCCTATAACTTCCTGAAACATGAAATGACTAAAATAAGAGTAACTAAAATTGTTGGGAAAAATGTCTTACCTTGTTGTTGTTTTTTGACAGTTTCTCGTAACCTAGAAACCAAACACGTGTGATACAGCGAGGAAATAATCCGACACAAAGATCCGCGCCAAACGTGACAAGACGAAGGATGCCGAGCTATTTCCTGCGCGCACTGCTACTTATACTATCAACTCCGCCGCAACATTCCCATCGGCCGATACACACACAGACAAGACACGCCCAGTCCCGTGAGATGGGTGTGCGAAATCTTTCGACTAGTTTTTCAGAGATAGTTGCACTCGGAAGATTAGATGATGTTGGATTTCCCGCACATGACCCAACTGGTTCCAGTTTTTTTTTGTGATCGTTTATCTATAATATTCCAGTTTATAACATGTTTTATTGCAATAGTATTATTACTTAATAATTACACGTCTTCCTGCTCACTCTGACTATAGTAGAGCTATGGTAGTAAGGACTATATCTGGCAGTTACAGAAATTACTAAATCTATAACTCAATTTTCTTACGAATGGACATAATAGACGGCTTAAAAAAAAGTACTAAATCAACTTGGAGATGTGAGACCGAAAATTCCCTATATTTTTCAATCATTATTTCTGTAAACTAATTTCATCTGATTAAATGGAGCTAATGTAATCGAGACATAGATATCTCAAATGTCAAAGTTTATACTTGAGATTAAGTTCTCATAAGGGCGTTAACACCAGGAACATCATCGAACGAACCTCGGTGGCCGCATGGTCTAAGACGCTACTCTCGTAATAGACTAGACTGCCGATGATGGGGAGCTAGAGTTTCGAATCTCGGCCGGGTCTACTGAGTTTTTTCCGAAGTAGTTTTTCACTCTCACACCATACAAACGCTGGTACAACTCATCTAAATATAACCATTCTAATCCCTAAAACCATAATCTGAATTAGTACATAAGCGTATTATCCGAACGGGTAGTAAGACGCAGTGATAAAAAAATTATTCACGTGGTGATATCAAGTTGTTGAATATCTGTCAAGGGTGTCCTGGAATTTAATGACAACTATTTAAGAAATGTTGATATCAACACGTGAAGAAAATTAATATGTACGTATGTGCTGAGGCAATATTTGATTTATTTTGGCAAAAAAAAAGTTTTGACACAAACACTTCAAAAAACTTACCTTTTCTCGCGTTCCCTACATCCCCACCCTAAATAATGCACCCAGGTGTGAGATGAGATTCAAACCCTGAACTCAAATGCAATCCACTCAACTGAATATAGAACACTGACCAACACTTGGTTGACAAAGGAAAATACGTACCTATTTTAAAATTCATTGGAATTTCTTTGTCGTCCCGGAAAGTCATCAGAATTTAGCGATTTATAATTAGATATATTTTAAATTCTGTAGTTTTTTACGGAGCTAAACATTTTTTACTAAAACCTTATCAAAAAACCAATTAAATATTTAATTTAGTAATTTTATTCCACTCCACCATTAAAAGTTAGACCTGTCCAATCATAGGTTCTATAATCTATAGGTGACCTGGCGGTCTAGGGGTAAGGTGTCAGACTTCTATGCTGGCGGCCGGGGTTCAATCCTCGGTCCCGGCAAAGATTTATCTGATTACCAAACCCTTCCTTCACCTCTGACAAGACATCTTGTGAATGTGGGGAATGCCAGGCCTCCACCGTGGTTCGGATTCCACGTTAAACTGTAGGTCCTCCATTTCATCTCACAATCACCCTACCATTACACATTAGCGTAAGTGCGTATAACCCGAATGGGTAGTAAGACGCGGTGCTAATAATAATAATAATAATAATAATAATAATAATATAATCTATAGGCTATATTTGCGATTTGGAAAACAGAACGAACCCGTATACAAACTTTAGGTTTAAAAAAACTGCTTCGGTGGCCACATGGTCTGATACAGTGGTTCTCAAACAGTTTTTATATTGTACTCCTTGGTCATGACTAAATATCATGTAGTAAAAGGAGAATATTTCCCTCAGTCACGTCGTTTCGAACCTCCCAAGGTCACATTAATTTCTGTTCTCCTTCTCGTTTAGAGTTCTGTTGTCGAGATCTACTTGCGTACGTCTGGGGGTGTGCGTACCACAGTTTGATAACCACTGGTCTAAAGCATCACACTAGCAACATACTAGACTGCCGATGACAGGGAGATCGGGGTTCGAATCCCGGTCGAGTGGTTTTTCCCTAAATGGTTTTCCACACAAATGCGGGCACACTTTCTATAAATTCAGCCTTCCTCATTTCTAACTCATTAGCGTGATTGGTTCATATGCGTATAACCTGAACAGGAAGTAAGACGCGGCGGTGAAAAGAATACTCCAGAACCCGGTAATCTCATCAGAACTGTAATAAACCGCTTGGTCGATGGTAAACATAAACTTATTTCTGTTTAGCAGTCGGCCTCCCAAACCACTGTGCCAAAAGGTTTTGCCATTTCCTGTGACGTGTCTGATCCAGGCTTAACTGCTGGGAAAACCACGGCACCTTGAAAAACACGACAAACCGTGACTTTGTTCGCCGAGACACGCTCAACAAAACTACTCGTGATCCACCCCTCTCTCTCTCTCTCAGTGAGCTGTAACCGAGGAAAACCCTGACATTCGCTCCGGATCGCCTACTTTCTCAAGGTCGTCCCTCGTTTACTTGTTAACGATGACACTCGTCTTGTCGGGACTTGAAAATGACAATAGGTTGATGCAACACAAGTTAGAAATTTGTTGGTTCATCCACGCTTCGGGTGTTAAGGCAAGTGTTTTTGCAGTTTTTATAAAAAAACACTTTTTGCCAAAATAAATCAAATATTGCTTCAGTAGAAACATAAGAGTTTAATTTTCTTCACGTGGTGATATCAACAGTTGTTGAATATCTGTCAATGGTGTTCCGCAATTTAATGACAACTTTTTCTCTCGGTTTAAAAAGTTTGTCCTCTAATGTCGGCATGCTCATGACAGATATTCAACAACTGTTGATATCACCACGTGAAGAAAATTAAACTATGTTTGTACTGAATCAATATTTGATTTATTTTGGCAAAATATAAAATGTTTTGTTATAAAAACTGTAAAAAAATACTGTCGTCAACTTTCCAACGCCATAGCTAAATGGTAACGAGGTGTCGATTTTACGTTAAAGTAAATCATAGTTTACCTGCTTCGGTGGCTGTATAGTATAGGGTGATACTTTAATCGTAAACTAGACTGCCATTGACGGGGAGATAGATCAATGTTCGAATCTCGGTCGGGTGTACTGAGGCTGGTTTAACAATAATAGTTTTATACTTTTCCTCCACGTAAATGTGAGTACACTTCCTCTAAATATAACCTTCCTAATTCCTAAAACCATCAGCGTAATTAGTACATAAGCGGCTAACCCGAACGCGTAGTAAGACGCGGTACTAAAATAAGAAGAGTTAGTGTTAAACACTCGCCAACTCTAGCATCGTGTCTTATCTTCAAACGATTGCTGGTGAGGTTCCAATGGAACAGACATGTTCGCTCTACAGAGGGCGGTAGTCTACAGTAGCCCCATGGCTTCTTTGGTTCCAATGGAACAGACATGTTCGCTCCACAGAGGGCGGTAGTCTACAGTAGCCCCATGGCTTCTTTGGTTCCAATGGAACAGACATGTTCGCTCTACAGAGGGCAGTAGTCTACAGTAGCCCTATGGCTTCTTTGGTTCCAATGGAACAGACATGTTCTCTCCACAGGGGGTGGTCGTCTACAGTAGCCCCATGGCTTCTTTGGTTCCAATGGAACAGACATGTTCCCTCCACAGGGGGTGGTAGTCTACAGTAGCCCCATGGCTTCTTTGGTTCCAATGGAACAGACATGTTCTCTCTACAGAGGGCGGTAGTCTACAGTAGCCCCATTGGAACAGACATGTTCGCTCCACAGAGGGCGGTAGTCTACAGTAGCCCCATGGCTTCTTTGGTTCCAATGGAACAGACATGTTCGCTCCACAGGGGGCGGTAGTCTACAGTAGCCCCATGGCTTCTTTGGTTCCAATGGAACAGACATGTTCGCTCTACAGGGGGTGGTAGTCTACAGTAGCCCCATGGCTTCTTTGGTTCCAATGGAACAGACATGTTCGCTCCACAGGGGGCGGTCGTCTACAGTTAGCCCCATGGCTTCTTTGGTGCTGACTGACAGCTCACAGCTGACAGCTAAAAGCTTTGAAAAGTTACCAGACCAAATTATGTATCCCTGCGCTGAACTATATGATCTGCAAAGACATGTGTTTAGCAGCTGTCAGTCAGCACCAAAGAAGCCATGGGGCTACTCTATAAAGCTATGGCTACATGAGCCAATAGATGCGTGCGCCACTGCCCTCCTGCCATCGAAAGTAGTGTTGTGTAAGCCACGGACGAACAGTGTTCTACTTGTTCGAGCAACAGCTTGTACTTAATGTTGGAAACAATTACTAAAGCGTCACGCGTGCAACGGCTGTGAATAATCACTGGTATAAATCACTGCTCTTTTAAAATCAAGGGCACTGTGATCACCGATATTGTGAAATCACTGTTTCTTAGAGTTTAGCATGAAAACAAAGTTCGGAAGCTCTCGAACATTTATTTCCGGAGGTAGGTGGCCACACGGTCCTCACCGAGCAATGCTCTCTCGACGATTCGTCCGGTGTGGACTCGTGTAACCGGTCCTTTAGCCTCAGGTCTTTCTTTGCTCATCCTTCACCGGTCGTTAACCGAATAAGGAGTTGACATCACTGTGCGAAACGCGCAGACGAACATTCTTGTGGTTGAATCAAACGGTCTATTCCCTTTACACACCGACCACCAATCTTCCTGCAGCGTCACGGACTTTTCAACAAACCAGGATATCGTAATCACATCTGCAGACGTCATCTTTCACAAGGCATCATGAATTACGTCCGAATAATTAATTTGGTTTTCAAGTACAAATCGTGAAGACATTTTTACTTTTTTTTTGCTGCACACGACCGAGTAAAGCGTGTTCAATAGTAAGTGTAGTTCGTTATAGCACCACGTCTTTCTACCTGATCAGGCCGTACCCACATTTACTAGTTAAGTTAATGAGCTTGTAATATCCCAAAGTTGTAAACCCTATGGTGTTTCGAAAAGGAAGGATGAGACTGCAGTTTTAATATTTTATTTGCATTTAATATTTAAATTCGGGAATTCTCGTTATTTATAATATAATTTTAATTATTCATACGTATTTTAGAATAGTTAGGCCCTTTAGTCAGTTTGGAAGTCAGTACATTTATTTTATTTTAAATGTGCTTACTGTGTGCGTTGGGCGGTGAAACAAAAAACTGAAAGAGCTGATCCATCACTCAGTTTTCGTTCTAAGAGATATACCTTTTCCTTAGTACAGGGTGGTCACATTATCCAGCCAACCAGAAAGCCAGGATTCAAACTACTCTCTTGTGATAGGTCGATATTGTCAGTCCACTCTGGTGCTATCAACGATGTAATCAGAATGTGAGAAAGACGCGAGGGAGAAACGAACTATTGACTGTTACACCAGAAGGAGACGAGCAGTGACCGGGATGGAGACAAAACGTGTGTTAATTGTCGTCACATGTTTAACTATGATACAGTGTACAGTGACTAGCGTGGAGACGGGTCGATTGTACAAGCTGAAGTTACAGTGATACATATAAAATAACAATAAATTATTATATAAAAATGATCCAAGTATATTTATTGTATAAATGGGAACTTTCCTTGTATGATGATCGCGTCGTTAAGAGAAGCTTTGCTAGCCAGGGATAGATATCAAGATTGTAAGTCGTCTTTAAGCAGATTTCTTCAAACTAGGACTTAGGTTGAATTTAGTGGAAGCGTACCCGCATTTCCGTGGAGGAAAAGTGGAAAACAATTTTATACAAACCACCTTCAGTAGAGCCGAGCGTGATTCAAACCTAGATCCTCCTGTCATCGACAGTCGAGTCTAACACGAGACCACACGGCCACCGAAGTAGTTACAAGTGAAGCTAAGAAACAAAATAATCCTAACTCCAAAGCCAAATTTTATGGTTTGGTTCCAAGGGGAGTATTTGTGTGCGAGCTCTTAGATAGAGGGTGTAGTAGGAAACGATTTCATTTCTATCCACAGCTATGGTCATATGGTTTAAGACGTAGCTCTCACTATAGAATGTATGGTTGGCGACAGTGGTTTTGGGTTTGAATTCCGGCCGGGTGTACTGAGGGGTAGTCATTTTCCTAAATGGTTTCTCCCTCTCCCTCCACGCAATATTCGGGTGTATCTCCTTTGAATTCTACCTCCCTTGTTATTACAGGACTATCCCAGACAGCAAATAAAACGTAATGTATAAACAAATATGAGCAAGTCTTATCTTTAAACCAATTCAATTCACATAACAAAATAGTGCTTTAAATATGTATTATTTAAAGTAATCGGCGCCCTTAATTAAAGCCATTTGGGTTATTCACGAATGAAAACACAATAAAGTAATAATAACTCTTTTAGCGACCATAGTGGTGGCTGAGTGGTCTCAGGCGTTAGACTTGCATTACATTTGGTTGCCATTGGTAAGAAAGTTGGGGTATAAATCCCCGTAGGGTGCAACATTTAATGTGTGTGTTTTTACCCTATTCGGTGGTCGCGTGGTCAAACGCGCTACTCTCGCAGTGGACTAGACTGCCGATGACGGGGATATCGAGGTTTGAATCTCGGTTAGGTGTACTGAGGGTGGTTTTTTCCAAAACGGTTTTCCACTCTTCTTCCATGCAAATGCGGGCACCTCCCTAATCATTAGAACCTTAAGCATAATTAGTGTATAAGCATATAACCCAAGCGGGTAGTAAGACGAGGTGCTATACGAATATGAGAAAGTAAAATCTTAAAAAAAGTTTTTGCAAATTCTTAACACACTCGGTATTTTTGGAACTATAACGTTATCATGTTACAGTGAACGATGTCTTACTCGAGGCAGGGGTCACCCCTCCCCCACCAGTTTTGTCTGAGACCCTTTCCCACCGCCGGAGGACGTAGTCATCTTTCGCGCCACGTTACTTCAAAAGATCTAAATTAAGCCCTTTGAGAATGAGATAAGTATTTTTACTTAAGTTAATAAAAGTGTCACCTTACATATCTCCCACACAATAGCTGAGCACCTGTTAGGAGGAAATCTTTACGTGCACGGGGTTTCCCCTCGTCGTAACCTCTCAACGACGTCGCTTTCTTGGAGATTTCGAAGCTATTTTAAGCGCTCTAAGCGCTATCACGCCTAGACACCAATGTACGAGATAGAAAGAGAGGGAAGAAATGAGCAGCGAGAGCTCTTGTTTATATACTAATAACAGATCCCCTCTTCCTCTGACGAGTTAACACAGTCAACTCTACTATTTGCGCCTTGAAAACATTTACTTGCTTTTTAAAATTACATTTTTCTCATATAATATTCTAGATAGACATTTTATACCATGGACTTTTTTAATCTACATCCTGGCAGGAAGTCTCCTAAAGGACATTTTTGTGACCAAGCCAAAAAATCTAAGTTGTAGAGAATGTATAAAATATAAGTTTAAAAAAATGACTTCAAGATAAAAATAATAATTTTGTGACACTGTAGAATCATTTTTTTAGAGTTGTTTAAGAGTTTATGTTTTTCGTTTTAACGCAATATCGTTAAAACGTAAATTCACTAACACAGGGAATCGAATCTTGACCTACCGTGAAGTCACAGATAGGCAATGTCCCTAAAGGCTAGTTTATCTACTTTTATAAGTGTATTGATCCAAACAGTTTGTTTTTATAGCATTAGAGAAAGTGTGACCGTATCTACGTGGAGGGAGAGTGGAAAACCATTTAGGGGGGGGGGGGCTTCTCAGTACACCTAGCCGGGATAGAACCCCGATGTCCCAGTTTTAGGCAGTTTAATCCTAAGGTCAGTGTAGTGTCTTTGACCATGCGACCACTGAAGCAGACCTCAAAAATTCTTGAGTAGTTGTCATGAACATCGCGAGGTATTGAATAAGATTTTTAAATTTTCATTACAAAAAATTTATTTTTAAATAACACTAAAATATCAGTTTTAGAAATACATTAACCACCCGAGTTTACTTGGATGACAGCTCAAAAAGTTACTAAAAATAGTACCTAATGTATCCCTACGCCAACAGCTTTGGATAGCAGTAATGAAAACATATGGTATTGTATGAATGTGATAGTTAACCAAAGTAATATAGGACAATATTATTTATATTTATTTGAGGTTGGATACAAAGCTTTTTTATAGTTTTATTTCACTTAAATAATTATTATTTTCATCATTTTCACAAAAGGTATAACAAATATAGATTTATAATGGTGACCGACGAATTTAAACCATGTGATTGAATGTGACGCAAACAAGTTATTTACTATGGTGCACCCATGCAGTGGGTAAACATATTGTATTCAGTTAAATATTTCAAAATACGATAAAATAATCATAACATAATTTATTATATATAAAAAGAGAAGTATTTTCTCTTTTCCGAGTAAATATGATGCCTTTATTGAAAAGTATTAATCTATACTTATAAAATAACATGTCTTGACTGATTGACTGACTGACTGACTGACTGACTGATTCATCATCGCCGAGCGCAAACTATAAAGGCTACAAGCATGAAATTCGGACTGTATATTCATTTTGTTATGTAGGCACCCACTAAGAAAGGATTTTAGAAAATTCCACCCCAAAGGGGTCAAAATAGGGGATGATAATGGGTATGATAATATGTATGAAAGTCCGTCATTTTGAAAGTTACATAAACAAAATTTTGTATTTCGGTTATTGACGTAAAACAAATAAATACGTGTTTCAGGAATTTTGGAAATTTTATTTAATAAGGGATGAAAAAGGGGGTGAAAGTTTGTATCGGACTTGCATTATTTTTGATCTGAGGTCAAGTTATGGTCATCAACGTAACGTAATATTTTAAATTAATCTGTAAATACATATGTATATTTTCGTATTTGTATATAATCAACTTCCACGCGAGCAAAGCCGCGGGCAACAGCTATCTAGTACTATATATGCACTATATTACACATAACAGATACATTCCAAAACGTTTGATGTTTAAAATATTGTTTTGGATTGGATGAAGATAAATTATTAAAATTTATGAAATAGTATGAGAAAACTTGAGTTTACGTGATTTTCAATGTAAAATATAACATATAATTATACAATTTATCATTTATATCAAAATAGTGATCTTTTACAAAATAAAGTTGACAACCCAAAACCTAAACAGATGATCTTTCAACTGTCATTCAGGTAAAAATCTATGGTGAGCAGAATTTACATTTAGGACATCCACATTATTAAATACTTTCATCAATATTCACCATCCTTTGCTGAGCTCGACATCCACCGGATTCACAGATCTGTTGATCTGCTTCTCAAAGGGAATATGTTAGGATTTTTACGTCACAGAGGAAGGGTCTCCCGGGAGATTCAGTGCTCAAGTGAGGAGGGACATGGATTGAAATCTCAGTTCTCGGGGCCTTGAGTTGGCAGAGAAATCTCACACCAGCAGTTGCCAAGGTTGGCTGCATTATTATAAATTAGTTAAAAAAGAAAACACGTCAAAAAGGGACATTTCAAGGTATATAGGTTTTAAAAGTTTTGATTGAAATTTGTATAACTCTTCCCCTTCTTCAAACTATAAAGATTTAATTAGTATTTTATATGCAAAGCTGTGGGCGTTACAGCTGGACCGCGACTTCACCTGTGTTTAAAAGGATATAGTTAATCCCACCTTACAGTTGGGCCAAGAGTTGACCTGATCTGCCCCCAGAATATTGGACACCAATTAAAATACACCCTGTATATATAAAAGAATATGTAAGTATGTAATGTAAATGTATGTATCTTCAGTAGCCCCATGGCTTCTTTGGTGCTGACTGACAGCTCACAGCTGACTTCTGACAGTCAACATTTAAGTATAATACCTAAATTTTGACTGTCAGAAGTGACAGCTGCTAAACACATGTTTTTGCAGATCATATGGCTCGGCGTAGGGATACATAATTTGGTCTGGTAACTTTTAAAAGCTTTTAACTGACAGCTCACAGCTGACAGTCAGCACCAAAGAAGCCATGGGGCTAATGTATGTATGTATAGCCCAACTATATATATGTGTGTACATATTATTTTAAAATAATAAGTTGAGACCCTAAATAGTACTTAGATTCTCGAAACCATTTTAAATTTAATGTGACGTAATGGCTTTTTTTTAAATTCGGAGTATATTTGATGTCAAAAATCAAAAACTCTTCTTGTATACTTTTACTATTCTATCCACGCATTGCCAAAAATGTGTATGAGATAAAACTATTAAAATTAAAAAAGTTTGTGTCAAAAGTAACTTTCCCAGGTAAGGCCAGTTAGTAACTGAAAACCTTTGTCTTTGAATAGTTTTTTTTTCTGCCAGTCTTCAAACTAGGCCTTTATGCCATTAGTTGAGACTACAGCATCGTCCCTACTCGGACCAATGTCGAGCATTTCCCTCTCTTCCCTACAAAATGCTAGGAGCCATTTGCCGGTTGTTTGCGCGAAGGACGAAGCATATTCTCGTTTATGTCCTGTTGGGATAGCTCCAAGGCTGTTTGTGTTCTAACAACCTTGGTTCACCCTTCACATTAAATATTATCACTAGTTCCAGAAAGGTGTTTTTTGTGTGTGTATAATCCTTTTTAACTAACAGCTTTAATACCCCAAGCATCCATATGTTTTAAAACGTGGCGCGATTCCATTGGTTCCCAGAGTTCTTCTACCCAACATTTTTTCATATAGAGTGATTACAAAACTTTTACTATAAAATTCACTGACTTACAGACAGTTAAAACAAAAATTCAGACCTCGCCTTTCTATAGCTTTTCTTGGTGAATGAGGATTTTCTCGTTTATTACAATGATAACACATTTTCAAAAAATCCTAGGCTACCAAACATCCACATTCTTTTAAGTCCTTGTTTTTCTATTATTTAATGTTTTATGTATTATTTGTGACTTTGTATACACGCTTTATAAAATAAACCCTGTACAAACATCTCATGAGAGAATAACGTAGGTAGGCAATGCATTTTGTTAACATCGCGAAAGCAAATCTTTCACCTTTGTTTGAATGTTTAGCTGCAGAATCAGTCAAGTATTTAAATTCCCTGACTTTTCCTTAGTTTAAATCAAATTCCCTGAAATTTCCAGGTTTCCCCTGTCTGTAGCCTCCATGGCATAACATATTTTTTTCAATTGAAAGCTTATGCACAAAGAATATGCCGATAAATTTCAAATTTCAAAAATATTCAAAGGGAAAGACACAGTTAAAGAAAAGGACCATTTATTTTGACTGCAATGTCTTGAAGCTGTTGCCCGACCCCCTGAAACCAATGATAAATCACCGTGTGTGTGTCCCCCTTCCCCCACAATCCTCCCCGCCATACGAGAGGAAATTAAAAAATATAAGCACACATTTCTAGTGCTCTACGTAACCCATTTCATAATATTAATAAAATATGTTTGGTCAGATAGTAATAAAAAAACTTGGATGTTTAAGCAAATTGTGAATAGTGTATATTTTTATACGATATGAGAATACAAATAAAAAAATAACTTTAATTAGTTTTGTGTCGCGAGCCCCGGGTTAGAAACCTCTTGATTTAAAAGGACTATCAAATCAAAAGTTTACAAATTTTAGATAGCGAAGCCAAAATCTATATATAATTTGCGAAAGTCGGTCTTCTGACACAACAAAAATCAAAACCTTAAAAAAAGTCCTAAGCTGTAGATTTGCACCAACATCACAATACGACCGAACTAACGCTGGGTTTTACTACAAACTTTGTAACTAAAGACACGCAAAAAGTTGATTTTTTTAATACGGGTACTAATTGTTAGTGAATAAAGTCCGTACCCACTTCGGTGGCCACATGGTCTATGGCATGAGATTAGACTGCTGCTGAGAAGATCAAGGTTCAAATCTAGGTTGGCTGTACTGAGAGTGGTTTACCCAAAGGGGTTTTCCACTCTCCCTTCTGCAAATACGGATACACTTTCTCTAAATATAACCTCCTTAATCCCTAAAATCATTAATGCATTGCATTAACGGATAGATAGACCGAGTTCACACTTGCCGAAGACCCTCCCTAGTCATTTTCAAGCTAAGGTGATACGCACTATAGGTAAACAAGGAACAGTATTGAAGTAGACTTTCACCCTAAGACTTGAGACAGGCTCTAGTAACAGGATCTCCGGAGTTAGTTTGTGCTTTTGAGAGCAGCCCGTCCGTCTGATAGACAACACAATGCTTGTCTGCAAACAACACGACACACCCCTTAGGGCTCACATCCGACACACCTTTATCCACTCTTCTAGCTAGGAAACGATACTTGGGGAGAGATACGACCGTGAAAGAACGGATCGCACAATCTGTGGCTGCTTTACAATAGTTTTCATTTATATCCTTTTATGTAAAGGACTGGATGAGATGAGTTGAGATAATATATAGTCAAGGGCGGATCCAGGGCCCGTTGTCGAGGGGAGGGGGTTGGTTTTCATAAAGCTCCTTCAAGTATTAAGTCAATTTCAATTAATCTCGATATTTATTTATAATAATAATACTGCTAATTTATAAACATAGTTTTAATTAGTCATATAAT
Organism: Timema monikensis; assembly: GCA_902151445.1. Lineage (NCBI taxonomy): Eukaryota > Metazoa > Arthropoda > Insecta > Phasmatodea > Timematidae > Timema > Timema monikensis. Next base: position 80,295 of record CABFVZ010002387.1, on the reverse strand, counting down.
AAAACGACAATTTTGATTAATAAATTTGTAATTTTAATTTAAAGAAAAAACCACAAGACAAAAGGTCTCTGTAACAATAAAAGTAATTAATTTATACATAGACCTGTATATTTTAATATAAATAATCGGTTATAATATTAAATTTACTGGAGAGTTTTAGTTCTAAGCCAAGTTGAAAGAGTTATTAACTAGTTAATGTAGAAGATAGGGTGAGGGAGGTGTTACTCATTCTTTAAGATATTGGTTTCAATACTCCTTAATTATTTACTATTATCCCCCCTCGCTCTCTCCTGGATCCTCCACAGGAGATAGTACAATTTTCATATAAAGAGCCCCATCTGACAGCTAGGAAAGCTACTACATCATTCAGGTGGGGGTCAGAGGATTAATGGGCTATGTTACAAATATTAAGTTTGTAGTATCTCATTGGATAATGATATATATATATAGATATATATATATATATTCAATATTTTTTTACTATTCTTCAGTGTATAAAAATCATTATGTTTTATGGAACTATGTAATAGAACACTACGAAATACCACCTTCACTCTCTAACAATACTCAATTTTCACAAAAAAATATTACTCATTAACCCCTTCATCCTCTGACTATAATTAATAATACGTCAAGTCATGTAATCTGCAGTTATCACTTTTAATACAATCTTATATTATCAATACATTTAAAAAAAATCAGAAATAAAATATTAAAATGTGATCAATGTCTTCCAATGAAAATTGGTCTAAGTATATGGATTTTAATTTTAATAAAGGACATTTATAACACTTTTCATAACACGCACAATTTTTTGCCGTCAAAATTGGTAACATCATTACCCTTAAAATAACATATATAGGAAACTATATTATATGTTATTTTAAGGGTATTGATAAATTATACCAAAAGTTACAGCTAAAGATTATATGACTTGACGTATGAATATGTTAAAAGTAGATTTAGTAAATATTTCTAGCTGTCAGATACGTGCATGCCTAAGAAAATTGGGGTATAGCAAGAAACAGCTGAGGTTGGTTTAGGTTAAACTCTAGTATCTTGGTCGTGGGCTGAAATGTTTCTATTTTCCAAATAGCAAAAACTTAATAAATACATCTCACATCTTATAAATAATTCTAAGATGGCGTGCTTTAGGGTAATGTTGGAAACCGCTTTTAATTTGAATTTTACGTTGTGACCCTCCTGTTGAACTACTCCTGCCCTACCCCAGGGAGCACTATGGGAGGATATAGGTTGGAGAGGAAACAAGAAATGTCACAACTCTATCGCCACCGGTAGAGACCAGGGTCGACCCTCAACGCCTGAGGATGGTATTGTGTACCTCTTTCACCCCACTGCTATAAAACTAAGCAAATACCTGACACCTCATTTTGTTTGATTTTCTTTTTATTCACTTATAAATTAAGACATAGTATTCGTTTATCGGTGACCTGGTGGTCTATGTGTAAGGTGTCAGACTTCTGTGCTGGCGGCCGGGGTTCAAACCTCGGTCCCGGCACAGATTTATCTGATTTCCAAACCCTTCCTACACCTCTGACAAGACATCTTGTGAATGTGTGGAGTGCCAGGCCGCCACCGTGGTTCGGATTCCACGTTAAACTGTAGGTCCTTCATTTCATCTCACAATCACCCTACCATTACACATTAGCGTAAGTGCGTTTAACCCGAACGGGTAGTAAGACGCGGTGCTAATAATAATAATAATATTCGTTTATCCAGACACATAGAATACGCTTTCAATCGATAGTTTGAGCAATACGAGATTGCATAGTTATTTTATATTTATTAATTTAATACATACCTAATAACGCCGTCATGTGGTAGGCAAGAAACTGTGCATTTAGCTATAAAAAAAAAATCTGTACTTAATCCATCCACACTAACTTTCTCCACACTTCCTTATCTTTGCATACTCCCTTCTCTTCAACAACATCCATACACCAAGTAATATTTGCTCTTTTATTCTTAACACTCTTAGTGTTTCTCTTTTTCGCACATTCGTCTACATCATTAACCCACGTCTTACATGATCTACCCCTTCCTTTTGATCCACATACTCTACCTTCATATATTTGCATCTTAACTCGATCCAAACGCATCCTCTCAACATTTCCAAACCAACGTATTAAAAATGTTCATTTTTTTAGAAGGTAGTCATATATATGTTTACTTCTAGGTCTTCGACGAGAGTTTTTGCTGGTGACTTCCTGCTAAGTCGTCGGACATTTAGCTTTTGAAATGGAAAGTGAAAACGGCGTCTAGAACAGTTATTATAAAGCAGAAACATTTATAGCGGAAGTGACGGTTTGTGATATAAAGTTGACTTTGAACTCTTTTTATATCATAAGTGTTAAATAACATACTAATACTCGTATATATCGACCAACTGAAAAAAGTATTTAGTTAGGTATCTGAAAGTTTTCCCATTAATTTGATTTTAGCAAATGAAGGAAGATTCATACAGTTTCTGTACCGACTACACATTCAAATTAATCAATTTTACTTAACACTGGCTTTGGTAGCCACATGGTCTAAAGCTCTACTCTAACAGTAGACTAGACTGCCGACTACGAGGTGATTGAGGTTCGAATCTCAGTCGGGTGTACTGAGGTTTTTTTCCAAAATTGTTTTTTTACTCTCTCTCTCTCCCTCCCACACAAATACGGGTGTATTTCCTTTAAACATAACCTTCTCAATTCCTAAAACCATTAGAATAATTAGTTTATAATTGTATAACCTGAACGGGTAGTAAGACGCAGTGCTAGTCTCTCCAAGGAAAGAAGCTAGGAGTCTTACATTATTTTACCACAGACAAATGCATGTGTTGGTCAAGTGGGTTACGTAGCTACACCATTTGCTGTCTGGAGTTGAAATAAATCTTCTCCAGAAGCGTAACAAAGTGTTTACAAAATGGAAACATTGTGCTTCCCTTCCTCTGTTTTACCTCACTTGAAGCTAACACCACCTCTCTCCAGTCTACACTCGCCTAGAGATGTGTTCACATGTGATTATCCATGTAAAGGAGGAACATACTCACATGTGTGTTGGCGTGCTACAGTCTCGTAAGCAGTGGCGTGTTGCGTGAGGAGGGTCCTTAGAGGTGGAGTCAACCGGTAACACCCCCCCGCCCCGCCCCCCTCTTGAGAGCTCTGCAGAGTCACTTGGCTTGTTTTGTTTTTTTATTTTTTAAATTACACTAAAGATAAACCTATCATTAAAATATTATATTCATTATAACTCAGGAATATACCGGTCTTTCTGAAATCAATATAGAGTACTGACTGAGACGGGAAGATTAGGGTTCGAGTACCAGTCGTATTTAGTTAGGGGAATTTTCCCTAAATAGTTTTCCATTCTTCCTCCGTGTAAATGCAGGTACAAATCTTCTAAATTCAACTTCTCGCATCCCAAACACATTTTGTGTAATTAAAAAATATGCGTATGAAATTAACGGGAGAAGCCACGATGGTAAAAAAAAATAGTGTAGAGAGGAGGATTGAACTAAAGTGATACATCATTGCACCAGCCCCAGATTCGAACCATGACCCTCTTTAGTCACCGTCAATCCAGTCAATTGCGAGCTAGAAGTCTTATCATTGATGCAGTTAGGGAGCTCGTCAATGAATACCGCCTGCGGTCGGAAACTGGTCAGAGTCCCTCCCTGAGGTAGTCAAGTACTAGAAGAACCTTCTCTTCTCATCGATCAGTGCAGAGTTTGTCTAGAAGATCCGGAACGACGTCATTCTGCCTCCAGTGACTAGTGATGTCACTCTGCCTCCAGTGACTAGTGATGTCACTCTACCTCCAGTGACTAGTGATGTCACTCTACCTCCAGTGACTAGTGATGTCACTCTACCTCCAGTGACTAGTGATGTCACTCTGCCTCCAGTGACTAGTGATGTCACTCTACCTCCAGAGACTAGTGATGTCACTCTACCTCCAGTGACTAGTGATGTCACTCTACCTCCAGTGACTAGTGATGTCACTCTACCTCCAGTGACTAATGATGTCACTCTACCTCCAGTGACTAATGATGTCACTCTACCTCCAGTGACTAATGATGTCACTCTACCTCCAGAGACTAGTGATGTCACTCTACCTCCAGTGACTAGTGCCTTAACTCGCATTCCTTACACTCTCACCTTAAGATCGATTATCTCGAAATCAGTAATAATTGAGGGTACCGAGGTATCAACGAATCGAATTTGACATCTTTAAAAATAACTTTTTTTAGCACCGCGTCTTACTACCCGTCCAGGTTATACGCTCATGTTCTAATTAGGTTAATGGTTTTCAGGGATGAGGGAGGTTATATTTAGAGGAATTGTACCCACATTTACGTGGACGAAGAGTGGAAAACCACTTTGTAAAAAACCACCCTCAATCAACCCAACCAAGATTCGAACCTCAATCTCCCCGTCATCATCAGACTAGTCTACTACGAGAGTAGCGCCTTAGACCATGCGGCCACCGAAGCGGAGTTTTCCGCGTCAAAGTTGGGTGCATCTTCTTTAGGCAAAATATTACATCGAGTACTAACGTCTCCTCAGATAACGAGACCATGAATGCAGGAACTATCACGAGCTATTATAGTTCCAGAAAAAACAAAAATCTCGATAACAAATTACACTACTTCCCAATTTAAACGCAGACTCGAAATTGTTCAGACAGATGACTATCGACACGGACCGTGTCCCAAATATTTTTTTCCCACCAATTCTGAACACCCCCCCCCATTCCCCACACCTCCCCTGAAACTATCCCAACACCCGTTCAGTGAGCCCTCCCAGGTGTCGAATATCGGGTGTTTCAAATGTCAATATCGATAGTCGATAATCGATACTTATAAAGTTATCATCGAATGGAGGGCGTGCTCTGCACGTGACAAGTTTTGCATCTTTGGCAGGAATGTCATGTTCATGTGGAGAGTTAGTTTCAATGAAAATACACATGTTCCGTTTCAAAGAAGACTGTCTTAAAACAACACTACTCTCTTATATATGGATTAAAGAGCCAAGCTACTATATTTGTTGATTACGGTTATAGACGCATCTAACTATCATGTTCCTTAAATTTGAAAATGACACCTGGACTCGGGAATCGAACCCGGGACCTTTGGTTAAGTACACCAATGCCCTCCCAAGTCGAATATGGCCGCGTTATTTGATAGCTTTTGATCCTAAATGATCACATTATTATATGTATCTGACAATTTCTACACGTCCGTCACAGATTCTGCCTTAAAATATGAGTGAAGAACGACCCTGAGCCTGAGATGACTCCTGGTTAGCTCAGTGGTTAGAGCGTTGTCACGCTAAGCTAAGGGTCCAGGGTTCGATTCCTGGCATCGCCATAACAATTTATAAGTCGTGTGCTGAGCTAAGTAGTCGGTTTAGAATGTGCACGTTAAATACTGTGAATAAGTAAAAATGAGAAAATGATATTAAGCTTTAAGAGCACGGGCTAGGTAGGTATAAGAAAGCAAGTATATGGAGGAAATGTACCCACAATAAGGTAAAGGAGCGGAGGTAAAACAGGCCTCAGTACACCCATACGTGATTCGAACCCCAACCTTCTCTTAAACGGAAAACCAGTTTGAAGATAGATATATTGTCTAATTGATGTTCTCAAGCGCGATGGGATTTATTTACCTCAAAGAAAGTTTAAACAGATTGGTTACATAAGTCCTACCTCGATGGTCCTTGCTGTCAACTATCAAAAATCTCTTAGCACTTTCCAAAGCTCTCCGAAAATAAGAACCTCTTGTCCTGTTTCTCACCTAGTTATAGCTTTAAAAATGTGTCATGCTTACTGATGTAATTTACTGGTATGTAACAATACACGAGCAAAAACTGATTTTCAAAACATGTGTGTTGATTCATTGTGGACTGTTCTGAACCAGGTTTCCATTATTACGAGGGAACTGGCTCTCTTATACAACATACCTGTTACAATGTTTCCATCATTACGAGGGAACTGAGTCTCTTATACAACATACTTATGTTACAATGTTTCCATCATTACGAGGGAACTGGCTCTCTTATACAACATACCTGTTACAATGTTTCCATCATTACGAGGGAACTGGCTCTCTTATACAACATACCTATGTTACAATGTTTCCATCATTACGAGGGAACTGGCTCTCTTATACAACATACCTATGTTACAATGTTTCTAGACACTCACAATTATTTGAATACAGATGTTTTTTAAAACATTATTATAGCAATTTTATTCATAATTTAAACGGAGCCACACAGCCTATGGCTTGGTTGGGTTATCCGGAACTTGTACTAACATATCGGTCAACCTCCGAATGTTAATCAAACCTAATTAAAGAAAAGTATTGGCCAACGTAATTTAATTATGCTATAATGTGTATGGTACGGGAATCGAATAAGGGGGCACCAGGTGATGTTGGAACCTATTTGGATTATGCCCGTACACCCCCTCCTATCACCCCTCAATGGGGACTAATCTGTTCACGGATGGTAATTAGAATAATAAATTATAAATGATGTAACGGATAGGCACTGGGGCTTAATTTGGGCTGTATCGGCAAAATACTTGATTGCTGTTAATTACACAAGTAGCCTACTGCAGTTAATTTTACGGCTCAGTGGTTTTCAAGGTAACGTGTTAACGAGTCGTAATATACTTTATTTTTTCCTTCCTTTATCAACTTTTTTTGGTTGAGGAATTCAAAATTTAAAAAAATATGAGAAAGCGAATTCACTTACTGTATTATTTTCACATATCCGCTTCGGTGGCCACATGGTCTAAGGTACTACTCTCGCAATATAGTAGAGTTCCGTTGACTGGGAGATCAAGGTTCGGATATAGGTCGGATGTATTGAGGTTTTTTTCCCCCCTTAATGGTTTTCCATACTCCCTACACGCAAATGCGAGTACACGTACTCTAAATTCAACATTCCTGATCCTTAACACACAAGTGTAATTATGACATAGGCGTATTGCCCGAATGGATAGTAAGGCACGATGCATAAAAAGGGTTTGTAAAACATTTATTATAAATTTTCGAATATAAAATACTAGGCAGCCAAGTTATTTAATTACTTTGTGATAACATTTTTGTTTGATGCGTTCTAGCTTTGAAGAGTATAATTAGTAATTATTTATAGTAAACTAGTAACAAGATTTAAATGTTTGTGAAATAAAAGGGTGTATAGAATGACAATTAAAGAGATAAAAAAAAGTAAGATTAATAAAAATAGGGCGCCAAATACTGAGAACCAATTAACTCCTATTAGGACTATAAGCTACATGGTAGAAACACTAAATGAATTTTATACCCTTTTTAGTGGGAATATTAAATATTTTTATACACATAATTTAAATGCAGATAAAATTCTAGTTAACATATTTGTCGGTACTAAGAAGCTCTATTGTATTGGCGTGTGTCGAGAAAATTTAAATTTTCAGGTCGCCATCTAGGAGATTTTTGATTTATACTGAGTTATTTTTTAGAAACACTTATTTTAGTTAATGAAATTCAACCTAAATAATGGTATGCATTTATGAGAAAATTATCTTCATGTAATCGAATTAGTGTACATTTAGGTTAAGAAGCTTTCATCCCTATGCAAATCTATCAAGAGGCATCTTATTACCTAAAAATATGACCGGAATAAGTGAAAATAAGAGCCGGAACTAATTTCCGTGGGCTCTAAGGGCGTTACATAATTATGAGTTACATACTCTGTATTCATCAACATACATCGTTGGGGTAATAAAATTTCGTAGATTATTGTGGGCAGAACTTGCAGCAAGAATGGGAGAACCTATAAACTTGTTAAGGATACTGACTGGATAGAACTAGCTCAAGATAGAGATATGGTGTAATGAGGTGGACTGGATAGAACTAGCTCAAGATAGGGATAGGGTGTAGTGAGGTGGACTGGATTGAACTAGCTCAAGATGGAGACATGGTGTAATGAGGTGGACTGGATAGAACTATCTCAAGATAGGGATAGGGTGTAGTGAGGTGTACTGGATAGTACTAGCTCAAGATAGAGGATAGGGTGTAATGAGGTGGACTGGATAGAACTAGCTCAAGATAGGGATAGGGTGTAATGAGGTGGACTGGATAGAACTAGCTCAAGATAG
>CABFVZ010002387.1:45320-56210 GCA_902151445.1 Timema monikensis | reverse complement strand
ATCCGAACCACGGTGGCGGCCTGGCATTCCCCACATTCACAAGATAACTTGTCAGAGGTGAAGGAAGGGTTTGGAAATCAGATAAATCTGTGCCGGGACTGAGGATTGAACCCTGGACCTCCAGCACAGAAGTCTGACACCTTACCCCTAGACCACCAGGTCACCGACTCGTAATCCTCAACACCCCAACTTAAGATGTGACTGGCAACCTTAACACCCTTGTTAGTCTCATATGAAGATGAAAGCTCAGTAAAAACTTGCAAGAGCACAGAAGTGACCTTAGTAGATAAATACGAAGAAAAACAAAAACCACAACTTTAGAAGCATTTCAACAGAATCAAAGTTAAAACGCAATCACTCGAATTCGAAAAAAAGTATATTTCCCATTCTTTTTGTCTTCTTCTTTTCTTAAACGGCTTTTGAAGCAAACTTAAAGGAGGAATGAGTGGATGGGAAGGGTCTAAGGTGATGCCAAAGAGGATCTGTTTGACGTTTGAAGGAAAGATCGAGTGGGATTAAATTTCCCTCGCTGAAAGAATCCGCCCTTCTCTCTGTTGAGATCTGAAAACAACGCGTTTGACAAGCAATGTAATTTAACTGATATAGGATGTGTGTGTCTGTTTTTTATTCGCAAGGGTGCGATCCAAGCAATCGAACACAACATGGCGGTGAAATGTCACAATAGGTTATACGTAGAGAGGGGGGTGATTGTGTGCGATTTAAAATTCCTTTTGGAAAATCTTTTAGAGTATGAAAAGGAGTAGAAATTGTTCCATTGAAGAGTAGTCAACTTCAAACATTTGACATTGTGAAACCTATCGTGTGCTCTGTTCATTGTGAAAGTACATAGTCTTACCTTGACTGTTTCAACTATGGTAATATAAGATGCACCATAGTGTAAACAAGCAACGTAAGCTCTAGCGTAAACGAAATGTGCTTCCGTTAAATGAAGATAAGTTGTTTTTTTATGTGCATCGGATCTTAAAATTACTACCAGTCTGGGCTATAAAGGTTTAAAGAAATAGAAAGGTAGAATTAAGAATAAATGTATGTGAATCAGCATGAAGATAGAGTGAGAAGCCATTCAGAAATAAAATTTAGCTGACCTAGCCAGGATATGAATTCTGACCTCCCTCTTACCATCAAAACAGACCAAGCAAGACTGGCATTTTGTTTCCCTATCGGTTCAAATGCGGGTGCATAGTGTAGGGTAGATTAAGTCCCCCAAACCTTCTCTACTGAACAGTAATAAAATAAATATCAAAGGTCTTTATGCTATTGTAAGTTTAAAATGACTCCCAAATTTATCAAATTGACATAAACACTTCTTACACGGAGAAAATATTATTTTTATCTTTCTCTTTCCCTTATGAGGCTAATTATAATTACTCTGTAGCCAATTAGATATTTTCTAGTTTTCATTACCCTTTTAAGATTCCCATCCTTCTACCGTAACACTAGGGAGGACTACACTGGATATCATCTCTGAGGGATCTGTGTGGTTAATATTGTGAAACAGCGTTGTCATTCTCTCGTTTTCTTGTGGTCAATCTCCCCTCAAATATAAGACAAGTTTATCAACGCTGGTTAGTCGAGGTTGCCAGTAGCTCCTTCTTACCCCATCACACCACCTTCAGACATAACTGAGAGCGAGGAGATTTGGCAACAGTTAATTGAGAAAGAGTGAAGATAAAGCTATCCTCCATATGATCTGCAGTTCCCTCAGCGATGATATTGGGTGTACCACTATTTACTTGGAGAAGAAACCAGTCTTAACGAGTTGCCAAATTGGCTAAATGTCTAAATGGCCGGAGGGTAAAGTATTATTAGACCGTGACTACTTGTATTGTTATGCATATAAACAAATAATAATGACATCTTAAACAATGACATACTAATTATTATTTTAAACTTATAAATGTTGATTTAATACATTTATATGCGATATTTTGTAAGCATTAAAATTAATTTTTTTTTTCAACGTTAAGTTTTTAACTGCTTTCAAGGGGTTGTGATAGGGTTGAGTAGGGTGGGATCACTTGAGGAGGACTGATTAGTACTTGAGAAAGGAATTATACGAAAGCTATTCCTTCAACCTGTGGTTAAACGTTTACTTGGTTTAACTACCAATTTGCGCACAGCCCGCACCAGCAGTGAGACGGGATGATAACCAAACCTACAAATTCGTAAGAAGAAAACAGGCTTTTATATATATACACAATTCACTTTCATTCTCGGCCGTTAATACGGCATCATCTGCATGTAAGAGCACTATCACATTCACATTGTCCATTTGTACATCAACCGTGTCCTCACAAGCATCTCGCATACACTTATCCATGAAAACATTAAAAAACCATGGAGTCATAGCACACACTTTTCTAACACCCTGTTAAATGTCAAACCACTCGCTCAAAGCTTCATCCACCCTAACACATACTTTCTTATCATACATCACCATTATTGCATTTACTAACCATTCATTCTCATCATACTCTCTCAGAACATCCAATAAGATACCCCTAATCATCCGATCGTACGCTTTCTCCAGATCAACAAATTCACCATACACTTTCTCCAGATCAACAAATTCACCATATACTTTCTCCAGATCAACAAATTCCCCATACACTTTCTCCAGATCAACAAATTCACCATACACTTTCTCTCTAACTGCCATATACGACTCCTCAATCAGTTATTTCAATGCAAATATCTGGTCCATGCAGCCTCCACCGGAAATGAAACCTCATTGCACGCCCCAAATATTGTCAACAGATTTTTCACGCACCCTCTCAATAAAACTCTCTGAAATGGGTGCTAAGATGATAAACATTTGATATACAGTTCAATTTTCCTTGAAAGAGCTTTATCTGACAGCTAGAAATTTATTAAATCTACCTTACCTTATTCATACTAAAATTCTTGCAACTGTCACCTTTAATGGATATTAGCAAAACCTATAAAATAACACTAAAAATATAGTAAATACTACCGATGTTGGTTGAAAAAGAATAGGTTTGTATTATCTAAAAGTTTCTTTCAATTAATAATGACCTGTAGTTTTAAAATTATGGTCAAATCAGCAGAATGATCAAATGAAAACGCAGAATATTATCACGACATTTCTGAATAGGCCAAAAGAGGTTAACTAATGCCGCTATCTGCTTTATCTTTGAGTCTCTTTCAATTAGCCATCTTGGTTCGTCTTGCAGCCAGAGTCCCTTTCTGATTGAATATGCTTCAAGCATCAGAATTGTTGTTAGTAACAATATTCTTTCATGACTTACAGATACATTTGAATAGTAAAATTGAAAGATGATTTATAGTCGGATCCTTCCTTTCCCCTGAGTTTATTTCTCAGGTTATGTCACACAATGAAAGATGGAATGGATGAATATGGCCAAAGAGGTTGTTTCAAGAGGATGAAAGATGGAATGGATGAATATGGCCAAAGAGGTTGTTTCAAGAGGATGAAAGATGGAATGGATGAATATGACCAAAGAGGTTGTTTCAAGAGGATGACAAACACGCTATTGGGCAGTAAACTCGTTTGATGCATTGAAAGCGAGACAATCTCGATAATGTATGGCTATCCATTTGTGAGTGGGATTAGTTTGAAATTGTCTGGCTGTTGATTAGCTTTCAAGTAATTTGACAGTAAACTAATTTTAAAACAGCGGTCCTCGGTAGACATATAACGGAGGTTTGGTAATTAACAAACATGATTACCAAATAAACTCATTTGGCGACGTTTAATAGTGGACTATCCATATTATTATGTTAATGACCTAGTTTGAAGTCTTTCGACGTTGAACTTAGGGGACTTCATTTAACCATGGGCCATATGATTTGATTATTTGGTATAGTATGCAATTTTGGCGTATTAGGGTTCATTTTCATCCAGACAGCTCTGTACGTTAGATATCTAGATTCTAAACCATCTCACTGATTGGGGCTTATAAAATAAAAGTGGAATTTAGAATGGGCATAAGTACCTAAGCTAAACTTACTTTGTGCTTTTACAAATATTGCGTTCCTGTCATTTTAAACAGCGTGATCAATGGTGCGAGTATCTCCCTAGCCACGAAACATAAAAAAACAAACAACGAAACTTGGTATAGTTAGATTAGGTAATTTAATTTGAAAAAGAACCGGTTTTGGTGGCCGCATGGTATAAGATGCTACTCTCGCAGTAGACTATGCTATCAATGAGGGGGAGATCCAGGTTCTAACTTTAGTCTAGTGTACTGAGAGGGTTTTTTACAACATGGTTTTCCACTCTACCTCCACGCAAATGAGGGTACACTTCCTCCAAATGTATCCTTCCTAATCCCTAAAACCATTAGCATAAAGCTCGAACGGGTAGTAAGACGCGGTGGTAAAAACAACTGTTATACAGGATGTACAACTGCACACACACTTTTAGCCCCATTATAAACCAAACTTGCTATTTTAAGAACGATCTCAAAACTTCGATGGTAAAGAATTTAACTTAACTTGAGGGTGTAGGACTCGAGAAAAGACCAATGTTTTTGCAGTTTTTATAGGAAAACTTTTTTCTGACCAAATTACATCAAATAGTGCTTCAGTACAAACATGGAATGTGATTTTCTTCACGTGTTGATATAAACAGTTGTTGAATATCTGTCATGGCCATAGCGGCATTAAATGAGAAACTATTTAAATGAAGAGAAAAAGTTGTCATTAAATTCCAGGACATCCTTGACAGATATTCAACAACTGTTGATATCACCATATTAAGGAAAACTACATTCTATGCTTATAACGAAGCAATTTATTTTTGACCAAAAAATGTTTTTATATAAAAATTGCAAAAGCACTGTTCTTTTCTCGGGTCCTACATCCTCAAGTTAAGATATTTTTGTTTTAGTTAAACACACTATCAAATTTAAAAAAAATCAACATCAAATTAAATGAATTTATTAAGACTTATAATTTATGGACACCCTATTTATATTTTAAGGGTTAACTAAAACTTGTAGTAAAACTCGTAAGGACAGAGTCAGTAATTAATGGGTGCTGAAGGAGTGCGGTTTGGGAATGTTGAGAGGATGAGTGTGGATCGAGGGACGAAACAAATATATGAAGGTAGAGTGGGTGAATCAAAAGGAAGGGGTAGGCTATGTAAGACGTGGCTAAATGTAGTAGACTTATGTGTGAAAAAGATAAACATTAAGATTGATAAGAATAAAAGAACATGTATGACTGTGTTTGTTTGGATGTTGTTGAAGAGAAGGGAGAATGCAAGGATAAGGAAGTGTGGAGGAAGTTAGTGAGGATGTATTAAATACGGAGCTGTTTTTTGAGATATATGCACAGTTTCTTATGGGAACGGTGTGATTATGTATGTATGTATATGTAATAAAACTTTGTCGAAATGTGTGTTTGCTGTCCCAATAACAAACTGACAACTCAACCCAAGTTCTAATCTACATCCACGAGGACAGGAACCTGGAACCTACACACACAGAGACTGTCAAGGTTTCAAAGGGTTAGTAACTGGGGCCAAGGGTAGCTTGGTGCTCACCCCCGAGGGATCTGTTATGGCGGGGGGAGGGAGGGCGATGTAGGGGCGGGTTGTCCCAAACTATCGATTGAAGCGAGCGGAGATGCCGGGCCCACGGAACAAGTAGAGGATATCTCACTTCTTTATCGCCACGTGTGACACTAGGTGGCTCTGTCGTTCTATCACGTCACATGCTAGTGCACCGCTTCTTACTACCCGGTCAGGCGATACGTTCATGTACTAATCACGATAGTGGGTTAGGAATGTTGAAGGTTAAACTTAGAAGAAGTCGGCCACGGTGGTCTTGAGGTGAAGCGCTCGCCTCAGGACTCGATGTCCGTGGGTTCAAACCCAACCGCGGTCCACGGATTTTTCTTGAGCGATAAAAATCCGTAGCACAACTTCCTTCGTAGGGGAAGTAAAGCCGTCGATCCCATGTCGATTGTGGTATGTAAAAGAACCCCGGAAGGTATGTGAAAATACCTTTCCCAGTAAAAATGGTAGGCCCTTTCACTCTCGCTCATAGAAATTCTCGTGTACTGATGTAATCAGTCTGTTCAGAAAGTGCACATTAAACACTTCAAATAAATAAATAAATACAAGTCGTACCAAAAGTTTCTGAGAAACTGAAATCATGTATTTGATTTAAAAAGCTCATCAGTGCACTCTATTGGCGCTAATGAGATTCAAGGTTCGGATCCTCCTTACGGTCACCATCAAGGGCAGGAGATGTTAAAACAATACTGGTCTATAAGACTATCGTATGTAGTCTGCAAATAGTGGAGGTGGCGGCAAATGGAACAGGCTTCACCATTCAAATATTCTATCAACGGAAAACTTGGTTGAAAAGGAATGCATAGAGTTATGTAAATCATTTTAAGGAAAGTATTTCTTTTCTATCGTGGGTTCTGGAAACTAGTTTCTTCTTTTGTGTGTTGTTCCCTTTGTCCGTAGTTTTGTGGCTCATATAAGATTCAAGGAGGATCTTCCTCTAACTTTCAGACTATTATGGAACAAATAACCACATTGAAGTTGTTCAGATCTTCTCTCTTGTACCTCTGTCGAACGGAACTCACCGCTTCCTTCAAGGGGTAACTTAACTACGGGGAAATTGAGGGTATGATACAGCTGAGTCTCACTGGGGGGCTGCGAGGAGGAGCTGAGTAAGGGGGTGATAATGAGTATGAGGGTGATGGTGAGTATGATGGTGATAGTGAGTATGATGGTGATAGTGAGTATGAGGGAGATAGAGAGTATGAGGGTGTGGAACCAATTAAAAAACTTAAACCTAACTTAAGCCTAACTAACCAAACCCTGGTAACAGTTGGGGTAATTCTCCTTTCGGGAAAATACCCAAGGTACCAGCCGGGAATGGAATCCGGGACCCCTAAGCTCGTAGCCAGGTGTACTGACCCTTACACCACGGGACCGATTATAATTAGTAATGATGTAAAACGATGTACAATTGTAACCAGTTCCCAAGTTCCCATTTCTATCGTGCTATTAAAGTTCCTCGGAAAGGCTAAAGGAATGATATTTTAAAGCAGATGGTTCTACCAAAGTTCAAAACTTCCCCTTCGACCTTACTTTACAGTCGGCCAAAATTAAAGACCGCACTGCTTTAATTAAATTGAATATGGATATTACGAGGTGGCGTCACAGACTACTTTCGGGTGGACCTCAGTCTCATTTGCATACACGATTTTTGGGGGGTGGTCTTTTCAAATCTAACACTATTATTTTGAGTATTTCTAAGTTAATTGAAAGAGTCACATCTCTTGGTCGGTATAAATGGACGCGAAATTGTGTTTAGATATTGATCTAATTAACATCAGGGTTTTGATATAAACCAAATATAATTAATCATTATTTAGGTTAATTTCAAAAAACGCAATCTGTATTACTAGACCATTGGGGCCCAATTCATTTTCAAATTTAAATCACGCTGTTAACTTTCTACACCGCGCTAGGTGTTTCCTTCCAATGTGATATTCAATGCACTTTCTAAACACATTTGATTATACCAATGCATGACCAACAAACTAACATAACCTTATATAGTACGCCTAATATTACGAACCCAGACCTAACGTCTAGATATTTACTAATTGTTTAGTATGAAAACTCGTATAGCCTACAAATAATAAATATATTCGTCATCACTATTAAGAATCGAACCAGAGTCCCCTAGACTTTAGCTGGGATGGTTTGTAACTAATCTACCTTTCAAGCGAATAATAGTTCAGCTTATTATTATTATTATTATTATTACTATTAGCACAGCGTTTTACTACCCGTTTGGGTTATACGCACTTACGCTAATGTGTAATGGTAGGTTGATTATGAGATGAAATGGAGGACCTACAGTTTAACGTGGGATCCGAACCACGGTGGAGGCCTGGCATTCCACACATTCACAAGTTGTGATTAATACACGTCTTGTCAGAGGTGAAGGAAGGGTTTGGAAATCAGATAAATCTGTGCCGGGACCGAGGATTGAACCCCGGACCCTCAGCACAAAAGTCTGACACCTTACCCCTAGACCGCCAGGTCACCCTTCAGCTTATTAAACTTATCATCAAACTTCCCCCGGTTAGATTAATCTTTAAATGAGCCACTGAAGCAGGTATTTAGACCTCGACCGTTGTCTAGATCCTTCAGAAAACGATCCGATTCTAATCGGGATATGGCGTCAAGCGGCGAGAGAGGAATTTGAAGTTCTCACAGAGTATTGGTCTAAGGGGCTAACACCACGAGTACGCTCAATATGACTCAGTCTCTGTGGTAGAAATAAGAGGTTAGTTCAAATGAAGTTATTGATTATTTATTTACCAACCCGTCTCTGTGCCTGCGTGGTCTAACGCGCTACTCTCGTAGTAGACTAGATTGTCGATGACGTGGAGATCCGGGTTGGATCCCGGTCGGGCGCGCCGAGGGCGGTTTTTCCTAAATGGTTTTCCACGCTTCCTCCAAGCAAATTCGGGACACGTACTCTAAATTAAACCTTTCTAATCCCTGACACATTAGGGTAATTATTATATAGGTGTATCAGACGAACGGGTAGTAAGAGGTGGTGCTCTCCCGCCCCCCCTTTCTCTCTCTCTCTCTCTATATATATATATATATAAAATTATTAAAATAAGGTAGGCCCTATATCTTTAAAGTATCTGGTAACTAGCATTTGTTTCCACTGTAAGCTGCTGTGAGGCAATCAAATCATTACATTACTTTCTTAACTCCCCAATAAGATATGAACACGAGATCCCCTCATATGTGACGCTATATAAGAGTGGACCACGTGTGTTTCCCGTCAATTTGGGCCTTTCATCTGGTCAATTGATGGTCGGGTGTTGTTTTTTTTTCTACCCAGGCTACATGTATAAAATGAAGACCCGGGCGGACAGGCCCTGTTGAGTTCTAAACCGCTCCTCCGTGGAACAACCGAAATAGGAAACATCATCACCTGGTTCACATATTCACTGTTTTAAAGAGAAATAAATGGGACAGACTTTCTCCCGCTTTTATATTAAAATAGACATTTGTTAAAAACTTGTGAAATTTGTGAAGCTAAATAAGAGAGCTATAAATTGTTGTAGAAACATGACATCATAGATCATAAATGAAATAATATACCCTGTTACTCATTCTATGGCATTAGGAGCTAGGAATACTGTTACAGAAAAATTGAAAAAAGAGAAACATATTTGTTCAACAAAGAGCATAATAAGAATCAAATTCATTTTCAGAGATCTGAATCAAAATAGGAATATGAATTTGTTTATAGCTCAGAAATTATTGGTTTTATAAAAATATATTTCAAATAAAATAATTGTACCTTTAATAGTTCTACAACTTTACACTGACAAGTTATTTTGTATCTAAAATAGTTGCAGAGAAATGATCATAATAAGAACATTTCCCCCCTGTAAAGTACCCTCAAAGTTATTTTAATGAGAAAATGATAAATACCATCTTGTTTATATAGATAAATAGTGTTTAGATATAAAATATAATCAAAATCATTAGAGCTAATTTTGAGAAGATCGATACTTTCTTTTTTTGTCCCTCAATAAATTACACTTAAATTTAGAGTGAGACATATAATTCCAAAATCTCCTCGGGTGGGACCTTTTGAAAACCTTAGATACCAAGTTTGAACCCAATCGGTAAAATAGTTCTAGCTCTAGCTCGAGGTACAGACAGACGGACAGACGAAATTGCGAAAACAACTTTTTTAATTTCGGGGGTCATGAAACGTCGACATTTATCAAAATCTCGAGTTCGAATTTTTTGATGATCACAATACTTTCTTTCCGAGGTGTCAAAGAGAAAGTAAAACACTTGGGACTGAATAGATCAGTTTTACTGAAAAGGTATAAATATTATATTTACTAAACTCTTTGGTACGAAAACTAGTTTTAAAAAGGTATAGATTTAAATACCCCCGGTTTTTGTAGATCTTTTTTTTATGAATATTAATAAGGTTTTAAGATTTAAATAAAGTTTTTTATTTGTATTAACATAGTCTACTAAAGATTATAAAATATATTACACAGCTACAAACAAAAGACAGTTTGAATCACAATGTAATTTACTGATTTAATGATTATTATATTTCATATTTTGAGTAAAACAACATTTTCCCGGATTTTTTTTGTAATTTACCAAATTCCAGACTTATTCCCGTTTCCTCCCTACCACTCCAAATTCCCGGCTAGTTCCATTTTCCCTGATTTCCCGGCTGCCCCCTGATGCAATGCTATCGGTCTTATGCTGAACATTTTTCTTTGTTGTTCAACTTGGGAAAGTGTTGAAGATGGTTTTTGCTGTTTAAGAGGAAGAGGTAGAACCTGTTAGTCGGGCGGAGGTGATCAGGAACATTGCTCTGATGGGTAAGAAAAAGGCGCCTTGTCCTGACGGGATAAAGGTCGAGGTGCTGGAGAAGACGGCTGACCTTATTGCTCCTTTCCTTGCAGGGCTGTTAAACGAATGCCTCGCTCAAGGCAGAATCCCGAACATCTGGAAGCAGAGCGAGGTAATCGTGCTAAGCAAGGGGGAGGATAAAAATCCGCTTATTCCGAAGTCATACAGACCCATCTGCCTGTTGAACACAGCAGGGAAGTTGCAGGAGAAGATATTGTGTGAAAGATTACTGAGACACAGGACAGTCATGGGCATGCATCAGCAGCAGTATGGCTTCCGAAGAGGCAGGTCGACAGAGGACGCAATCTGCAGAGCAATGGAACTGATTGACTCGGCAAATGGTAAATACGTCGTAGGAATATTTGTGGACATCTCAGGCGCTTTTGACAACCTCTGGTGGCCGGCGATGTTTGACAGATTAAGAGAGATTCAGTGTC
>CABFVZ010002387.1:34391-44458 GCA_902151445.1 Timema monikensis | reverse complement strand
TGTGGGTTTTGAGTTTAGCGCGTACAACCTATACATGCAAGCAGATACTTTTTGCTGTTTAAGATTGTGGGTTTTGAGTTTAGCGCGTACAACCTATACATGCAAGCAGATACTTTTTGCTGTTTAAGATTGTGGGTTTTGAGTTTAGCGCGTACAACCTATACATGCAAGCAGATACTTTTTGCTGTTTAAGATTGTGGGTTTTGAGTTTAGCGCGTACAACCTATACATGCAAGCAGATACTTTTTGCTGTTTAAGATTGTGGGTTTTGAGTTTAGCGCGTACAACCTATACATGCAAGCAGATACTTTTTGCTGTTTAAGATTGTGGGTTTTGAGTTTAGCGCGTACAACCTATACATGCAAGCAGATACTTTTTGCTGTTTAAGATTGTGGGTTTTGAGTTTAGCGCGTACAACCTATACATGCAAGCAGATACTTTTTGCTGTTTAAGATTGTGGGTTTTGAGTTTAGCGCGTACAACCTATACATGCAAGCAGATACTTTTTGCTGTTTAAGATTGTGGGTTTTGAGTTTAGCGCGTACAACCTATACATGCAAGCAGATACTTTTTGCTGTTTAAGATTGTGGGTTTTGAGTTTAGCGCGTACAACCTATACATGCAAGCAGATACTTTTTGCTGTTTAAGATTGTGGGTTTTGAGTTTAGCGCGTACAACCTATACATGCAAGCAGATACTTTTTGCTGTTTAAGATTGTGGGTTTTGAGTTTAGCGCGTACAACCTATACATGCAAGCAGATACTTTTTGCTGTTTAAGATTGTGGGTTTTGAGTTTAGCGCGTACAACCTATACATGCAAGCAGATACTTTTTGCTGTTTAAGATTGTGGGTTTTGAGTTTAGCGCGTACAACCTATACATGCAAGCAGATACTTTTTGCTGTTTAAGATTGTGGGTTTTGAGTTTAGCGCGTACAACCTATACATGCAAGCAGATACTTTTTGCTGTTTAAGATTGTGGGTTTTGAGTTTAGCGCGTACAACCTATACATGCAAGCAGATACTTTTTGCTGTTTAAGATTGTGGGTTTTGAGTTTAGCGCGTACAACCTATACATGCAAGCAGATACTTTTTGCTGTTTAAGATTGTGGGTTTTGAGTTTAGCGCGTACAACCTATACATGCAAGCAGATACTTTTTGCTGTTTAAGATTGTGGGTTTTGAGTTTAGCGCGTACAACCTATACATGCAAGCAGATACTTTTTGCTGTTTAAGATTGTGGGTTTTGAGTTTAGCGCGTACAACCTATACATGCAAGCAGATACTTTTTGCTGTTTAAGATTGTGGGTTTTGAGTTTAGCGCGTACAACCTATACATACAAGCAGATACTTTTTGCTGTTTAAGATTGTGGGTTTTGAGTTTATCGCGTACAACCTATACATACAAGCAGATACTTATTTCTGTTTTCTACGAGCGCGTGAATCGAGCTTATCTTTTGTACTTACTGAACAGCGACATCTATCTATCTTTGGAAACATTTTGATGACATTATTTTCTAAGTCTCTGGATTGATAATGGAGTATGGTGCAAATGTGTTTCGGTGAAAGTCTTACTGTAGTTGGTCACGTGTTTTAAAAATAAACTTTGTAAATTTGAAGATAATTATTTTACCTCTAGTAAAAATGTATGACCATAAAATTATGTCATTTATTTTTCAGTGCAGCTTAAATAAATGACACGCCGAAAAATAGAACCGATAAATATTTCCTAATATAAATTTTATATTGATATTTTAATAATACCGAAATTAGAATGGTTTATTATTATTATTATCATCATCATCACCGTGTCTTACTACCCGTTCGGGTTACACGCACTTACGCTAATTGTGTAATGGTAGGGTGATTGTGAGATGAAATGGAGGACCTACAGTTTAACGTGGAATTCGAACCACGGTAGAGGCCTGGCATTCCCCAAATTCACAAGATGTCTTGTCAGAGGTGAAGGAAGGGTTTAGCGATCAGATAAATCTGTGCCGGGACCGAGGATTGAACCCCGGACCCCAGAACAGTAGAATGGTTTAAAGGTCCGTATATATTGTAATGTTTTTATTGCGCCAATAGCCATACCAGTTCAACTATCGAGCAAAGATTTGCTTGCGGGACAGTTGAGTTCTCCACATGTAGCCTACACACAATGCACTGCACCGTTTCTCTGTAATGACCCGTGCAAGTACAACTAGTGCGCACGTTGACGAGACAGTTGAATACGTGCACCAAATTATTCGTGCAAGTATAACGTAGTTCATGCAAACTCCCTTATTTGCATGCAAACATATGTTTACACTGTCATTTTGACGCGCCAGTAAAACATGACAGTGTAACCCCCAATTTATTTAATGAAATTACCATACAAATTAAAATAGGTAACTAAATGGGTGATAAGGGAACTTCAGCCCACTTTATCACTCTGAAATAATTACTTTTTTACTAATGTTTATGAATAAATAAAATTGTATATTTGGTATTTGGCTGCAATTTGCTATTAACTTATAATCATCAATATCTGAGTTAACAGATAAAGATGATAAAATGTATATTTCCTCCCATTCCCTCTTCAACATATTTCTTTCCATTTTGTTCTGTTCATTAAACTCGTGAGAAATATAACGTTTATTTTCAATGTGTTCAGCTACAACTACATTGCTGGTGACCTGGTGGTCTAGGGGTAAGGTGTAAACTTCTATGCTGGGGGTCCAGGGTTCAATCCTCGGTCCCGGCACAGATTTATCTGATTACCAAACCCTTCCTTCACCGCTGACAAGACGTGTATTAATCACAACTTGTGAATGTGGGGAATGCCAGGCCTCCACCGTGGTTCGGATCCCACGTTTAACTGTAGGTCCTCCATTTCATCTCACAATCATTCTACCATTACACATTAGCGTAAGTGCGTGTAACCCGAATGGGCAGTAAGACGCGGTGCTAATAATAATAATAATAATAACTAGATTGTATTTAATTTTTCAGACACTTCTTTTTTGAATGTATTCTTGAAACTCATACAATTAGCTCAGAATTGTGTAGAGATGTTCTAAAATGTCCTCACTTAAGGTTCAATTCCCGAAATTTTCTCTCGAGGAAGGGGTGGCGGGTGACCCCCCCTCCCCCCAGTAGATGTACTCCAATCCATCCCCTCCCTCATTTCGGAAATTCACATGGACGCCCTTTGTTTAATATGTTATGCTATAAATATGATTAGTTTTTTCTAAATAACGCTGGACGCAAGTTGCACAGGATTATATGAATGAGTTTATTTTGGAGCAAAGGTTGTGAGTAGGATAATTTGTAAGGAAGAATCCTTAATGTGTGTCTGTTTGTTTGTTGCAGCGGGAACCAACCTAGTCGGCAAGTTCACCCAGAGTGTCCGACGGATAGTACAAGACGTCAAGGACGAAGGAACCTCCAGTAAGTCCAACAAACTATCCTGATTAACATGGTCCGGGGTTTTAGTAGATTAAAATGTGTAAAAATAAAAAAAAAAAAATAATAATTACCCTAAGAAGTGAACGGAAACTAACAATGAATTCACAAGAATCAATCAAACGCGCAGGTTAAAAGTGAACACTAAAATGAATTTGTTTGCAATTAAAAACTTTTCTTTAGCAACTAAACTTGCATTCCAGTAGAAAATTAACACTGATTTATAAATGTACGCGTGTCTGGGCTAAACTACCCGTAGCCCTGTTTGTGGTACCTGTGTACCGTTGTACTAATAGTACATCCTTTCCGTGGAGGCTCTTTAAATGTCTTGATCAGGTGAGGTGATGGTGAGTATGAGGGTGATAGTGAGTATGAGGGTGATAGTGAGTATGAGGGAGATAGTGAGTATGAAGGTGATAGTTGAGTATGAGGGTGATAGTGAGTATAAGGGTGATAGTGAGTATGAGGGTGATAGTGAGTATGAGGGTGATAGTGAGTATGAGGGTGATGGTGAGTATGAGGGAGATAGTGAGTATGAGGGTGATAGTGAGTCTGATGGTGATAGTGAGTCTGATGGTGATAGTGAGTATGAGGGTGTAGAACAACTCCACCAAGGAGCCGATTATTCAGGTGAATGCTGGTATAGTTAATTCATTTTCATATGCTCCTCCCCCTTGTTGAGCTTAGGTTTGACAGTTTAAACTCAACGATAGTCAACTGTCACTAAAATTGTTGTGTGATGTTCCTTCTGTTATCCATCTTCTCGTTTGTTCTAGGTGGCCAGACCAAGGAGGAGGTGATTGAAACAAACGAGCGTCTACGCGCCGTCAGGATAAGACTAGAGGAGTCATACGACACGGCTAAGAAATCCCTCATCATACTCATGACCAAATACACGGACAGCAAGACCGTGCGGAACGTGTTCCAGAGATACAACCTGCTCAAGGCCATGATCAAGGTGAGACAAGGTCATGCATACCTGATACAACCTGCTCAAGGTGAGACAAGGTCATGCATACCTGATACAACCTGCTTCAAGGTGAGACAAGGTCATGCATACTTGATACAACCTGCTCAAGGTGAGACAAGGTCATGCATACTTGATACAACCTGCTCAAGGTGAAACAAGGTCATGCATACTTGATACAACCTGCTCAAGGTGAGACAAGGTCATGCATACCTGATACAACCTGCTCAATGTCATAATCAAGGTGAGACAAGGGTATATATAGTTGATAAATGCCAATATAATCTTGCCTGTATAAAACAACACCTTTCTTCAGGGAGATAAAATTATTTCATTAAATGCTTGATTGTAAATATTAATGGCTTGAAAAATGATTTAGAAGCTGAATTTATAAAATAAAAACGACCTGGTAGTGTTTTGGTTACACAGGTGCTCTTTGAAGTAAGGGGAGTCATACATTCATGAAGATTACAAAAAACTTCCCAGTGAAGGTATGGGTGGCTATGTTGTATGTCACTTAAGTTTTCAGAACTGGCGTTATTTTGGCAGAAAAGAGTTTCAGTCGTTGTAAAAACGTTAAGGGTAAGAATTAAGAGCGTACATCACTCATCAATCAACTCTGTGATACAGTCAAGAGCGTGTATCACTCATCAATCAACTCTGTGATACAGTCAAGAGTGTGCATCACTCGCCAATCAACTCTGTAATACAGTCAAGAGCGTACATCACTCGCCAATCAACTCTGTGATACAGTCAAGAGCGTACATCACTCGCCAATCAACTCTGTGACACAGTCAAGAGCGTACACCACTCGCCAATCAACTCTGTGATACAGTCAAGAGTGTGCATCACTCGCCAATCAACTCTGTGATACAGTCAAGAGCGTGCATCACTCATCAATCAACTCTGCGATACAGTCGGTAATAGATAGTAAATTTAAACCAACACTATTGCACTTGGATCATTTCTGATCAAACATTAATGGAGATAAAGTTAACCGAAGATCTTAATACTGATCATTGTTGAAATATTAAATTATATTTGGATAAAAACTGCACTGAAAAAGTGTTTTTTGACCATTTTAGAATGGCTTCACAGCTAAGCACTGTGCACAAATCTTCATTCTGTCATAACAGGGGCATACTGTAGTTATTAACAAGAAACTTTGTCGCTTTGTCCCCCATCGTCACCGCGGGAAATGTCGAGTAATCATTCAAATACGAATGTACTGCACACATTTCTGTCATATCGCAGGTGTTTTCTTTTCCCTTTTACTCCGAAACCACCTCGCACGAACTGAGTTGGGCCTGCTACGATGAATGTGATGAATGTTCGATGAATGTGATGAATGTTCGTAACCAAGATAAAGAATGAGATACCAAGTTTCGTTGTTTAATTTGAAGGATCGGGTTTTCATCATTGGTAAAATAACCAGCCCAAGCTGACTGATAAAGTTGGAGGATAAATTAACTACATATACTTATTGTTGAATATTTTTAACATATAATGGTTGCGACATTCTAGGTGACCAAATAATCGATCGTGATCGATCAAACGGTCTATTGCAGGGTTCCTACGCTCTGGAAAGTCAGGGAAAGTCAGGGAAAAAAATAAGTCAGGGAAAGTCAGGGAAGCTTTAAAAAGGTCAGGGAAAGTCAGGGAAATGACAATTCATGTCTTCATGTCACACTTAGAAAAAACAAAGAAAATATTTTTTCTATTTACTGCGTCATAAGCCACTGCCCCAATGAAGAAAGCTGAGGGGCACTTACCATGCTCAAACTTGCCCTAACACAAGTTTTGGTAGCATTTTATTTCAGAATGTGAACGCAGAGGTCTCCTAGCCTGCACATGACAATTCTTTTAACTTTAGTGATCACTTGTTTTTGTTCTTGTTCAAGGTTTGTCATCGTTATAGTTTGATACAGTGCACCAGGACTGATTAGACTACACCAGCAATGTCTAACAAAAAAACCGTTTTTAACCAGCTCTGGCTAAGCCCAGACCATTTTCCTGAATTCTCATACTGGATAAGTGGTGTTGAAAGTAATAAGCTGCAGGCATTTTGTAAAGTGTGCAAAAAAATTATAAACTTAAGTAATATGGGAAAGCAAGCATTAGCTTCCCATGCAAAAGGACCAACTCATATCAAAACTCTTGAAACTTTGACAAATCAACGCTCTCTGTTGACTTTTTTTTCAAAAAAGTCAAGTGATTCAGGTTCATCGAGCTCCCCAGTTTCAAGAGAATCTCTGGCACACAAAGACATTCTACCTAGTGATGATTCTGCTGGTTGCTCGAAGAGTTTTTCTGTTTCATCGAAAATCGTAACGTCGCAGAAGGAAGCTGTTGCTAAAAGTGAAATTAGTGTAGTGCCTCAAAGAAACCATAACACTTTTGTTATAAAAGATGATATAACTAAGGCGGAAGTCATTTGGGCTATGCAAGTTGTTGACAAAAAAATGTCTTTCAATTCGTGCAATAATTTAAGTACAATTTTTCAATTGATGTTTCCCGAGTGTTCCATTGCCAATGCCTTTACCCTTGGTGGAGACAAGGCTGCATACTTCATTGTGCATGGCTTGGCTCCATTCTTTCATAATAATTTACTGGACCGCCTAAAATCATGTAACAACTTTGTAATTTGTTTTGATGAGGCATTGAATAAAGTTATTCAAAGAGGACAGATGGACATTGTAATTAGATTCTGGGACAAGGAAAATCATAAAGTCATCAGTCGTTACTTAAACAGTGTGTTTTTCGATAGGAGCACTGCTGAAGAATTACTGAAGCATTTTCTGGATGGTATTTCTCCTCTTCCACTCTCTAAGTTGATACAAGTGTCAATGGATGGCCCAAATGTCAATTTAAAGTTTATAACACTTCTTCAGGAACACCTCAAATCTGTAACAGACAATGAAGTATGTAGTTTGCTAAATCTGGGAACATGTGGGCTTCATGTTGTTCATGGTTCCTTGAGAACAGGAGTAGAGTCTGTTGATTGGGATATAAGTAGCTTATTACGTCACATGTACTACCTGTTCACTGACTCTCCAGCTCGTCGAGCATTGTTCACCCAGTTGACAGGGTGTACAACTTTTCCATTGAAGTTCTGTGGTGTGCGTTGGTTAGAGAATGCGAAGTGCTTTCAAAGGGCATTACAAATTTGGGACCATGTTATTAAGTTTCTCAAAGAAGCAAAACTTCCTAAAACAAAACCTGTAGAGACACTGAAAAGAGCAGCCTGTGATCCATTCCTAAAGTGTAAACTAGCGTTCTGCAAGACAATTGCAGATGAATGTCAGCCTTTCCTGCAACGGTTCCAGACATCAAAACCAATGACTCCATATCTTTTTGAAGCTGTAGAGAAACTTCTAAGATACCTTATGAATCGTTGTGTGAAACCTGATCTTATGAAGTGCACGGGTCCAAAGTTACTGTCTATTGACACAAAAAAATCAGAAAATTTGATCCTTAGCAAAAATATTGATATAGGATTTGCAACAAAACGTTTGTTAGGAGAAACTGCGATCACAGTAACAGAAAGACAAAAATTAGAATTTATACATGAGTGCCGCAGTATGTTAACCACCATGATTGCAAAACTACAAGAAAAAAGTCCCTTAAAACAGAAAGCTGTGAGAGGTTTGTCTTCATTGGATCCTTGTGTTATTCAACATTCACCTCAACTGGCCCAGAAGAGATTTTCTTTTCTTTTGGAGGAACTCAACCATGCCAACATCATAAATGATGTTCTGGCTGAAAATGCCAAGAAAGAATACTTGCATTTTTGCAACCTCAAAAAATCTGAGCTTCAAGAAATATTTCGTCCTTGTGATCAGTTTAGTGATGAAGTAGGACTTGACACTATTTATGGTAGCTTTCTAATAGGAGAAGCAAACTACAAACATCTTTGGGAAGTAATAAAGATTTGCCTTGTCTTGTCGCATGGGAATGCAACTGTTGAAGGTGGTTTTTCAGTCAATAAATCTTTACTGGTTGAAAACATGCATGAAAAGACAGTCATTGCACAGCGTCACATTCATGATGAGATACAAGAAGCAGGAGGGATTAAAAATATACACATTAGCAAAAAGATGTTGGATTACGTGAGAGGTGCTCGGAAACGCTATCATGAATACTTAGAGATGAAGAAGCAAGAAAAAAGTGAAAAAGACAAGAAGAAGGCAGAAAAGAGGAAATTAGATATACAAGTTAAAGATTTAGAAGGAGAAAGAAAAAAATTAATGATGGCAACTGAAGAGAAACGAGAAGCAATAGACGTGGAGTTGCAAGAACTGAAGAAGAAGCAAGCTTCACTTTATTAAATATAACATAGTTTCTTATTGTATGACTATAGTGATAATTTTAATAAAAATAAAATTGACTTGAGACATGAATAATATGAAAGCAGACAGAGTTCCTGTTGTAAGCTATTCAGTTCAGGAAATGTACAGTTTAGGTAAAATAAAACTGTAATGATACCAAACTCTTTAGTATGTTCTTAGTGGCCTGTTATTTAATACGTATTTCTGCACATGATACCAAAGGGAATCAAGTTTGTTACAAATTTTTGATAGGGATTATTTTTCCATCATTTTCCCTCAACTGATTGGCAAGATGTCTGCTTTCTTATTCTTCCATGAGAGGTGAGGCAAGGTCGGCTGTAAGGGGGGAGGAGGCCGAAATAAATTTATTTAAATTAATATTTTCACGTGTATAGTACCGTAAAGTTATAATGGAAATTTTATGAGAAATTGGTCAGGGAACTTGGGAAAATAGTCAGGGAAAGTCAGGGAAAAGTCAGGGAGAATATTTTTACAAATACTGTAGGAACCCTGTATTGTGACCACCTGTTTGGTCAATTAAAAAGTATCGAGAGGGAGAAAATATGAAAGAGAAGGCTTGCGGCTTTTCCTCAAATGGCGATTATTAAATCTAAATATTGAAGTTGTCTGAATGAAGAACACTTTCAATCCTACCTAGGTTTGTGCCTGAGTAATTATGAACCGCCATTCAACAAACTTTACTAAGTTTATGCAGTGCCATATCTCAACTTCAAATTAAAGTGTCTGGTGAGAATGTTTTCAGGGGAATTATTTAACATTTAGTTTGGTGCTAAAATTCAGGTTCGCTCTCAGTAAAAGGGTTATAATTTTTATATGTAATATTATTTTACTATTAAAACACAAAATAGGTGGGTTTTTTTGCCAATGGAACAAACAATATCACTATATGGTTCAGTTGTAGATCGCAAATGATGTTTCTGCTCTGGAGTAGATCACTAGATCCAGACATTGGCTCCGAACACACTTTAAAGCAGATGATTACATTTTAGGTTTTTTCTCAATAAAACTTGATTCACACGTTCGCAGAAAATAGAAATCAGAATCTGCCTCAGTGGCGCAGCAATTCACAAGCTGTCTGATGACCCATGATGCATTGCAACACTAACATAAAACAGGTGATTATCAACATATTTTATATAACTCTCCCGATGTATGTTTTCAAATTATAACGCTGTGTCGTGGCTCAATCCAATACATCGATACAAGCTTTACATTGACGGGTTATTACAAATCTCCTCACAACGGACAACGAAGCTGTCTGCTCGCTTCTAGCTCTACAGCGCATGCGCACTGATATGAGATGGTTGGTC
>CABFVZ010002387.1:0-27032 GCA_902151445.1 Timema monikensis | reverse complement strand
TTTTTTTTTTTTTTTTTTTCAAATTAAAATAAAGTGCAAACTGGTGTCTGTTACCTAATTTTATGACAAGTGAAGCTTGATTCACATGTTCAACCGAAAATAGAAATCAGAATCTGCCTCAGTGGCGAAGCAATTCCCACGTTGCATGTTGACCCATGATGCATTTCAACACTAGCTTAAAACAGCTGATTATCAACATATTTTATATAACTCTCCCGATGTATGTTTTCAAATTATAACGCTGTGTCGTGGCTCAATCCAATACATCGATACAAGCTTTACATTGACGGGTTATTACAAATCTCCTCACAACGGACAACGAAGCTGTCAGCTCGCTTCTAGCTCTACAGCGCATGCGCACTGATTTGAGATGGTTGGTTCTGAGATTTGATTGGTTCTCCTGTGTCGAACATCTCGGGCAGAGTGGACGAAGTAGAGATGGGTCAAACGTGTGAATCCACATTAAGTCATAAACAGTAGAGTGAAAAGGGAGCAATTTACAAATACAGACAGCCTCCCCACACCACTTTTCTGATCATGTACTATTTAATTGTTCCAGTCGGAGTACATGAACTCGAAAGTGTACCCCATCTTCCCGCGCTATACCATCCTCAAGGATATGATCAAGGACATCATGCACCACCCAGACTACATGGAGGTTTGCCACGAGGTGGATGCATAGTCCAGCAACACCAGCGCTCCGCACGTGCGGCGCTAGTACCAACCTGGTTTTCCTGCGACCGTGCTCTAAGACACTTTCTGCAGGGGAGATGATATTAATGGCTGTGGGTGTTGCAGCTTCGCGAGGGGGAGCTTCAGACAAAGATATACAGTGTGAAGTTTTGCTTACGCATGCGTTTTATTAAAGAATAAGAAGCGCGGCTGCTATAATTGTGAAGGGGTGTGAATTA
Source organism: Timema monikensis (assembly GCA_902151445.1). NCBI lineage: Eukaryota > Metazoa > Arthropoda > Insecta > Phasmatodea > Timematidae > Timema > Timema monikensis. The sequence continues at coordinate 26,121 of CABFVZ010002387.1, read as the reverse complement.
AATGATGAACCAAGAAACTTAAATTAAAGCATTTAAATTCGTCAACAAAAGTTATTTGTAGAGCTATGCGCGTCTGTATTTTACTATTATCAAGACTAGGCTAGGGTTGCGTATGCTTATATTAAATAATTAGCGCATCAAAGTACTGTCTTATGTTAGGCTATGTTTTATGCCATCTATGTTGTTTTTTTCTTCATTAACTATTCTTTTCTCATTCCTTTACCAACAAGCCGATTAATTATTCCAGCACACACATATCAATAATATCTTTCTATAACTATCTGAAGCTCTGCGTGTTGTGTGTGACGTGCATTTGGTGGCTGGCGATGGTGGAGATGAGCCATTGTCACCTCTTGGTACCTAATATTCATCCCAGGATTATACAGACTGGGGTAAAATAAGGAAGAAAGGACATTGTGTTGAAACTACAGTATTTTTACTTGTAGGTTGTCCCACCACATATAAAGTTGGTGTTATTATATTGTTTGATTATTTCTCAGAAATGTGTTATTTATAATATCCAACTGAAACAAATGAAATTAGCATAAATTACTACCATATCAAGATGGCTGCATTTATAATTATTATTTTGTTCGCTCTACTTTAGGCCTGCGCCATGCAGAGTAATGGTAAAGTTGTCGGTGGTATTCCAGTCTCGTGTTGGTCATCTTGTGCTGGACCACCATTCACATGTAATGTATTTATATGGAGCTTTTCCCCGTGGGAAATGTTGATAAAGATTTATGAAAAGCGTTATCTAACACTATTGGCAAGATAAGCTAAAGATCCCGAGTTTGATTTATTTATCCAAGTGGTTTATTTTAAAATATTCTACATTTTAATATGATACTTGGTCTGAAACATGGTGAAGTTATAATCTATTCTTATTCATCTGATGGTGAGCTATGGCGGATTTAAAGTTATTGTAAGTATATTCCCAGGGCGTGGTACGCTTTATTCGTCCAATTTTAGGCTTTTTTTTTTTCATTGTTACGGTGCAATTTTTAATCAAATATTGTATTCACTTTATTATGCACATAATACATAGAATCAAATTACACAATTTTTTTAAAAATAAACATTACATCCAAATAAAACTCGACAACACATCCATCAAATCACTAACTTTTCCATTACCTTGTACACTTAACGAATACGGCATCATATGATGGTACCATCTGCGTTTAATTATTACAATGAATAGTTTGTTTTATCTACAGGCCCCCAGTGATAAATTTAATCTACCAACACATGAAAAATTAAGTTAAGCTGGTCTGGGAAAGTTTCATAATGATGAATATATAAACTAGTTGTCTTGTTATTTCCAGGATGTCATCAATATTATTAATTATATACTGGAAGATACTCTGCCGATTAAGTGAATGGAACTTTTCCTTACATAACTATTATTTTTACAAATAAATTCTATGTGTTTTGATGTTAGGAGAAATGTATGACTGACATCAATATTTTAGTTATTTTAGGAAACAAATGATTGATAATGGGAGGGATAAAGCGTACAGTCCCCCATTCCTGGGTTGTAATAGCCTGTAACCTATATTTAGCTGCTGAAAATCAAAATAATAAAAATATTGCGAGTATTGGGATGGTTATTGTCTTGTTTTCCCTGTTGGTAGGGTAGAAGTGTTCGCACTGGTCTCTGAGGGAAATGGGTAATGCTTCGTTAAGAGCGTCATTGTATAGATCAAGCAAATTTTCAGATGTCATACCACAATTTGCAATGTTCTACCAAAGTCTCATCCATATTCATTACTTCTCTACCATAGGAAATGTTGCCACCCCTGTAAATGTTATGGTATATGCCCAGACTTTGCCTACACCTATTTTGTGTGCAGTATGCTCCATATCCCACCAAATAAAACTGTTAACTAAGTTGGCTTACTTGTATGCCCGTTAAAGAAATAGCTACCAGATGAATATTTAATAAAGACTGTTGATGACCTATTAATTTGAAAATTTTGCAGTTCTTGAGTTACATCAGTCCCCATCTTCGGCAGAAGAGAGTAAAATACCGAATGGTCTACAGCAACATGGCTAGAGGTAGGTCATGGTCACTTAGATACTGTTGTTGCCTGTTCAAACTTGTGTCTCTGACTCTTGGTAGATGGACAAAATTCTATCTATCTACCAAGAGTCAAGAGATAAGTTTGAACAGGCAACAACAGCGTATAAGTGACCATGACTTACCTCTAGCCAAGCTGCCATAGTTCAGTCTGAGATTTACTCTCGTATGTTGAAGAAAGGGACTAGTTATCCCGGAAAACACATAATTATGTGTCTTGTTGTATTTTTAATTTTGAACTTCCTACAGTTTTTTGGTAAGTGGGTAAACCTAGCCCTTCTATCCTCTTTTCAATGTATTAAATTATATTTAAAATGTAATATCCTAACAGCAATTACTTGCACACAGTTAATTAGGCTTATGGAAAGTATCAACGACATTTTATTGGAGTGATCGGATAAAAAAAGTTTTTCACTATTTTATTGTAAAATAGATATTTGACTAAAGTATATCACTGTATGACAATTAACTGTACATGTTGACGGCTATTCCATGGTTGACCTTACTATGTAGATAACTCTATATTGTTGAAGGTTGCATTTGAACAATGTAATTGCAAAATTATTAATTCAAAGTGGAGCGTAACATTGTCATTTACAGTTAGTAAAGTGTTCACATAAATACTAACACAATTTTTTATATTTAAATTTTAGCAAAGATATTATCCAATACAAATATTTTGAGTAACTGAATTATGTTCAGGATGAAATTCGAACATGCCCAATTTGAACTAGATGTGCTATTTTGAAAATTATAAAAATAGTATGTGAGAGGAGTATAGAGTGAGAAGTAAAATTATCTGAGTAAAGATTAAAAAAAAAGTTTTAATCATTTAAACTCATTGATTTCATTAAATTAGGTTTTTTTATTTTGTTTTATGTGAATAATGATTGTCTTTGTTGTGGTCCAAATAACTTGCTTCTCTACTCAAATACTATTTCCCGCTATTATATATATAATATATTGTGACTATTAATGAAATCACTCTTCATTGTACAATAAAATAATAACTACATCTCAACTCATATTGAATGTAATGGTTTATAGAAATTATATTAATGCTAAAGATGTGTTCTATCCTTTTAATTAGGCATTTTAATGAAATTAAGAAATAAGTCAATTTAAAGTGCGTCTATGAATGAAACATTCAAGTTTTTGTTTAACAATATGGAAGCCCAATGGCTAAATAATTTGATAGCAGTGTAGATTGATAAAAATAAAGTAATAAGAGTAAATTAAATCAATAAAGGCCACTTAGAGAAAGAGGAAAAATGTGTGAAGAATCCAATGCACAAAAGGGACATTGTATTCTGTTGGATCTCTTATAGTAGAAATAGTCAAACACACAGTTAAACACAAATAGAGGAATATTTTGGCATTGTTGTCATTATCAAGTAAAAAGAAACCAGGGAATATACTTAGCATAATCACTGAATTCAAAATGGAGTTATTTAGTGTTTGTGTAAAGTATATATTTCTTATTTTTTTGTTTGATAAGGCAACACTGCTGAAATAGTACTTGATTTGTATTTGACTATTTCTACTGTGAAAGTTCAAAGGAAGAAGGTGCCATCTTTGTGCATTGGATTCTTCCTTAATTTTCCCTTTTCATTGCATTTACTAGTTTATTTTTTATTTTTTTTAATCAATTTCCATTCAGGTTTTTGCCATTACTTTAAAATAATAACAACAAAACTTTAAAAATATCTAAACTATCTTTAATTAACCTGATATTTTCTTCAAAATAAAAACAAATTTCATAAACATTAATCAAAATAATTGCATTCAAATCTAGGATATACTTTCACACTTTGAATTAAATCAATTAAACAAGAAAATTATTTGTAAATATATGTCCAAAAAGTAAACAAAATAAAGTATAATTTAATAGCTCTTATTGTTGAATACTTCAATCATGATGTTGACTATAGCAAATTCATAAAATCCTTTGTTGTTAAGTATGTATTCAAATACATTAATTAACTAATTTGATGATCTCAAAAAAGTTTATTTTATTTCATTGTGATTCATTATTAACTTTAATCAATCTTATATCATTAATATATTTTTCATTATTGACCTGTTGTATGTCTTTGATGACTGTTGAAAAATGAAATCAAATATTATAGTATTTGGAGTGATTTTTCTTTATACATTGTTTTTTTAACAAACAGTTCAAATATTTACAAATAGTGATTTTTGTAAATGGTGGAGAAAAAAAAGTATCTTATTCTAATACAATATTACAAAGTTGAGAGTTATTCCTAGTCACAATTTGAAAAAAGATATTTACTAATATATTCCTCTGGGTGGAATGTGTGTATTTGGTGTGTGTGTCTACTAAATATTACTTTGTCAATAAAAGTGTATTGCCATTGCTCTTTGCATAAATAACTTTGACGTTTCATCATCCATTTCTTCTACAAATATAGTAGTTATATTCTTGCATCAGTACTCTCTTATTCATTGTGTCTTTGTCTCTCCGAAACAAAACAAAGACATGTGATACAAATGTTGTAGTGTTGTTCTAACAGCCATTGTTACATAAGTATATTTCAGTACTGGACTCTTAAATTATATTTACTGCTATTTACTATTTTTTTTAAAAACACTTAATCTTTAAAAATATTTGAACAAGTTTTATGAACATTCTGTTTATTCTGAAAGGTGATGTCATTTTTTTTAGCACCGCGTCTTACTACCTGTTTGGGTTATAAGCTTATGTACTAATTATGTTAATGGTATTAGAAATTAATAAGGTTATATCTATAGAAAGTGTACCCTCACTTTCGTAGAAAACCGTTTTGGAAAAACCACCCTTTGGACACCTGACCAAGATTCAAGCCTCAATCTCCCCATCATCTGCAGTCTGGTCTACTGCGGGAGTAGCTCCTTAGACCATGCGGCCACCGAAGCGGATGTAACCAGTCTTAACCTCAATGGATTACACTATGGCTCTATCGTATAGTGTACAGTAATCTGTCAAAGTAAGCTTGCTACCTTTTACGGTAAACAAAGTGTATCTTTCGTTTACCCTGAACAATCGAAAGTTTACCTCTAAAGTTTTCACTGTGGCAAAGTTTATAAGATGCAATCGGTCAAAATCGGTCATGATAAAATGCAGAGTGTACTCTCAACAAAATACATTTTGAAAAATGCCCAGTCAAAATGTTACATATGTTTGTGTTAAAATTATAATTTGATGGTATGTTAAATAAAAGTGAGCATAATACCCAACTAATGTTTCTACAACAAATTGCTTTCTGCTTAAATTAAATTTAAGGCATAACAATTAAGTTTGTTTGGACATCAATTTCACTTAAAATTATAAGTATCATTGCAAACCTAACATTTGTTTCCTTTTTGTTTGAAATATTTGTTCAAACCATAACAAATAACCTAAAATACCAGTAAAAGTTTATCGTAGCAGATGACCTATCATAGTCCAGTAGTGAAATATTACTTATGCAACGATAAAGTAAATAAAATTACATTTATCCATTACTATGATGTATAGTATACCAAACACTATTATTATTAACTATAGTCCTTTAGTGTGAACAACTATTATTAAGGAAAATGAAATACAGTAACATATCCAGTTACATTAATATACAATAAAAACATTTTAATGCATCATAATATAATGTGACCAAAATGTTTAATATTGTTTTTAATAACATAAAATTGTGTACATTTTAAAGTATTGTTTTTAAACTGAATGGTACTATTTAAAAATATGTGAACAATTCTAAAAGAGTGTTTATTTTATTGAATATTGTAATTTAAAATATTTAAGAAAATATTGATTCTTTTGTTTTACTTGATTGAAATATTTTCATATATATATTATACAACTACAAATTGGTTTGAGTACCATCAAATGTTGTTAATTGTACGTGTTTGTTTACTACACAATACTGAAGGCCAGCGTAACCTAGTCCATGAATGGTAAACTGTTTTATTCTGGTTCATCAATCTCAAGGAATTTTAAAATATTTAATAAAAAAGTAGGGCTGAATCGATAGTTTGTTACTAATTTTGCCAATCACCAATGCCGATCATTAGGTTTAATTTCTTTATAAAGGTATTATCGGAAAGATACACATACATTTTTGAATAAAAACAATTTTTTGCTAAATAAATTCTCAGTTATGATATCAATAAACATAAAAACATAATCAAGGTAAAAAATTTAATATGCTGTGGGAACTATTTAACAAAGGGGTAGGAGGCTATACAAGATAAGATAAATGTGTTAGACCTCCTTGATATAAATCCAAAATTTTCAATTGTGAGCAATAGTTACTGTATTAATAATTTACAATCATTATTTCAAAATTACCACAAAGTTATTAGAAGGTTAAGGTTCTGTTTATTTGTTTTCATATATTTCATGAAGAATAACTAACAATTATTATTATTATTATTATTATTATTATTATTATTATTTATATTTTAAATAATATACTTAAACCAAACAATGTTGCTAAATGACAAAATAAATAATTTAAAGTTATTTAATTTAGTTACCGGTTAATATTTATATATTAAATACCTAAGGTGAACATTATTTGAGCAGTCCAGTAGTCATGAAATAGTGTTGAATTTATGTTGTTACTGTCGCTCTTAAATATACCCTTTTATTAATTCAAATTTTCTCTTTTCTGTTGCACACAAACGGTTGACCTTGAAATCCACCCTCTAGCAATATCTGTCGCACAACCCTCACTCACTCCCTCCTTGTTATTCCCACTCATTCCCTCCATGTTATTCCCACTCACCAATCCCTTCCTTGCCGCCAAGCGAAAGGACCAAGTTGTACTCTACTACCCAGTTCAGAATATTGGCGAGAATAATTATGCTGATCACCCACTTAACCGAATGTGCCATAGTTGGCCTACGATCCGATCACTAATCGGCATCGGCCCATGCAAATTGTAATCTGAATTATTAAGAAACTTGTAGAGTAAAAATCAGGTCAGTCATCTCCCTAACTATATCGGTACATCAATGCATATTTACTCACAAGGCCAAAATAGACGTTAGAATGATTATCTTCATAGGTAGGTGAATATTATTTAATTGAAAAAATACTCCTGGACACAGGAATCTAACCTGGGACACTTGGTGGCTCTACCACTGAGATATTCAGGCTTCATCTATTGCCCAGGGTCGTTATCCATTCAATAGTTTTAAGGTCTGAGATTAAGATGGACATTTGGAGTCATCAGTTACTTGTCTAACAATGAAACCAGTGTGACTCAAATCTCTGAGTGAAGAATGACCTTGAACATATACTGAATCCTGGATAGCCAAGTGGTAGAACATTGGCGCGTAGAGACAAGGGTCCTGGGTCCAGGAGTAATTTTTCAACAAATTTAAATATATTTGTATAATTCTAATAAATATTTTGTATACCTACTAGTTCTATGTAAAAAAAATTTAAAAATACATTTTGTTGTTCATGTTGCTCACAACCTGCTATGTTTGATGCATTATGAAAATTGGCACACTAATCATTTAAAAAATAAGGTTGGACCACATTGGTAAAGGCTATTAAATTAGTAAATTAATTAACGTACCAACTAACTAATGACATTTGAAAATCAAACTTGTACTGTCATTAATAATTACTGCTGTCCCAAGTGTTTCATCTTCCCTCGAGTTTTGTTTTAAGATCAATTTCAAACTAATATTTGCTTGAGTTGTCAAAGAATAAGATTTATTAAAGCAAACTATGTCAAATTTTTTACATCAGTCACTTTTAAAAGATACAGGTTTTTTTCCCCACAATCTAAAGCCATATCTTTTATTTTATGTAAGTTGTAGGGCTATTTTGTACACAAGTGAATAAAATATCCAACCCCCATGCTATTTTTATTTAGTAGAAATGTATTTATTCTCTTTAAATTTTACTTAAAATTATATCACATTGTACACAAAATTTAGATAGTGTAAATAGCCTTTTTTGTTGATTTTTATAGAAAATAATCAAGAAACTAATGAAAACATAAACTAAATACATAAGAGTATCAAATAATTCGGACTAATTGGGGATCAGCCCAGTATGGACTATTGATGTGTCCGGATTTTCGAAAATACAGCACCTATACCAAAAATTAAATAAACAAGCATAGATGGGATACCTGCAATAACTCAGTATTAAGGTAGAAACATTTTCACTCACTTTATTTGAACAACAAACTTACTTTTTTTTTTTCACAAATGTTGAAAGAATATTATAAGGCAAAAATCGAACAATGAAACAAGTCTCCGAACTTAAAAAAAAAAGGCACTTTTTCGGCGGCCATGTGTCTGATACCACTGTGGTTATTTTTATAAATAATAATATTTTTTTCTTGGCAATCTAGATTATCAACCATCCGGATTTTTAATGTATAAATTATCAACACTCTTTTCTGTATAAAAATATATTACTATACCATATTTAACGAGTTATTTAAGTTCCTTTTCAACTATATGATAAATCATTTGAATGCAACCATTATTGTATGCACCAATAATAATTTAAAATCGTATTAATTTAGAAACTAGTAGGCTTATTATAAAAAATACTACCGTGTTTTATATAAGTTTCTAATCTATATAATAAAATGGAAGATTAAATTATTCTTGATGTAACAATTTAATTTATTAAAATATTGGATGAATAATAATATGGCGAGACTTCATTCACTAAAAGAAAGTACATTTAAATTATGGTTCACTAAACCATAATTGATTAAAATTTAGATCATATTATGTAGTTAAGGAAAACTTTTTTTTTTAGAAGTATAGGATAGAAGGAAAAGATCAAAGAGGTAATGTTAATTTTTTAAAGAAGCTCACATGATTTATAGCCACTTTATTTAGTGTTCAAGTGTAAAGCATGAACTTTGTTTTTATTGTAATTGTTGAACCCAAATTAATGCTGCCCTGACCAATGGCGTGATAATTTTTGTGACATCTTTGAGATGTCTTACAAACTTTGTTTAAATTATTTATTTGAAAAAAAAAAGCTTCAAATTTAATGAATTTGTATAGGTTTTCCAACAATACTTTAATATAAACTGTGTTTAGGCCCTAACTGATGTTGTAAATAAAACTTTTATATTATTATTAGGTGTTCTGTCTTATGACAAGTCCATTCCTTTTGTCAGTGAACTTAGACCACCAATGTGCTCTGTCCTCTGCCTCCTCCTTTAGCTTACATAATTTTCTTCTTCCCTTCAAGTCATCCAATATTTTAATCTTCCTCCTTCCTAAGCTCCTATTTCCTTCTATGACATACAGAAGACAGTTCCTCCTAAGGATGTGTCAGATACAGTTTGCTTTGTACCGGAGACTCACATCCAAAATGGCTTTCTTCTCACCCACTCTTCTTAAATGTGTTTATCATTGAAAATTTTTCCCGATTTTTTTCCCAAACACAAATCAATCCATTCATTTGCCACTGTTAGATCTATAAACCGAGGTTTTTCCAGTTATTTATGCATAAACAATGTTATGTTGGTTTTTAAACCAATCCAGCCATCTGTTGTTACATACAACATAATCACTTCCAAATTGTTTAGCAAATATACATGAGCTAATGTCAGACCATTGTAATATTACTGATTTGACCCTAAAGAATATGTGAAAGCATTGACAATAATAACATACTAATTTTATAAACGTATTTAATTCTATTTAAATTATGTAGTATATTAAATGGCGCTTAAAGCACTTCTTCTTCCAAGAAGGTACACGCTACTGTAAGTGACGTCACGCACGTGACGTTAGTCAACTCAAGTTGACAGCACTTCTTTGTGTTTCTTTCAAATTTTTCATATTGGTGAAGGGGACAAAGAAAACTTTTTACACACTTGAACATTTTTCGCACCACATTCTAACACGCGAATAAATTTGACTTTTTCATTAATCGAGAGACAGTTTATTTTATTAGTAGACATGTTTCTGATTGAAGGGTATTTTTCAAACTTATTTTAAAGTTCTGATGGAGTTAAGTGGAGGAGTAGGGTCGTTATAGAGAGACACTGGAGAGGTAGGTGAGTGGAAACTATCCTTAAGGGATTCTTGGAATAGAGACATATGAATGGGGTGACTTAATTTCATTGACTTTTCAATTTTCTGATGCAAGAGGTTTATAAAAGCTAAATCACATCTTTCATTTTTGTCTATTCCAATAATTTGGTATTTCCAACTAACTGAGCAATTAAGAATGTGTTCAAGTTCTTTATATCTATACCAAAACTTGTATGGTAATAAGTGTAAATTAAAATAACCACATGGCTTCTTTCTCACTACAGCCGTGATTTCATATCTGTGCTCGTTATAATAAAGTTCCACTATAAAAATATTATATTTGCTCTTCTTTTTTTTCCCTATCATTCTTAACTCGAACTGGTAGTAAGAATTGGTGCTAAAAAAATGTATCAAAGAGATGAATTAGAGCAAATATTATGCAAACTAGTATTTTTTTTATAGAATGGATGGGGTTTGCATATTGGTAATCTCTCCTAAAAATGTTTACCATGTATAAAGTATGGATTTTTTTTAAAAAGGCTTGTTTTGTTTTTGTGATAATTGATCAGATATTTGGACGAATTTAATCTGAATATTTATCAAATTTTCACATGTTTCATAAACTTTCTTACTTGATCTTTTGAGATTCCTTGTGAGAGTATGTAATAAGTGGGTAAGCATTATTATTATTATTATTATTATTATTATTATTATTATTAATTTTTCTCCTTCCATGCAAACTTAACAATATGTCTCATTTTCTATTTAAGTTAGTTGCATTTTGTTTATACACTTACTTTAGCTTCATCAATTGTTTCCAGCTTGTGGCTGGATCAGTTTAGTAAAATGCCTCCATCTTCCTTTTATCCTTCCACCATTCTTAACTTAATTTCGTCCCTTCTTCTCCTCTCACTTAAACACTTTCTGTTATCTGCTCCCATCTCTTTCTTGGCCTCCCTTGTGGTACTTTGCCCACATACTTAATTTACAACATTTTCTTTGGCATCCTATATTTTTCCATCCTCATTACATGCCCATACCATCTCAATCTTGCTTCCTCTACTATCTCATGTGCTCCCACATCCTCATTACATGGCCATACCATCTCAATCTTGCTTCCTCTACTATCTCATGTACTCTAACATCCTCATTACATGTCAATACCATCTCAGTCTTGCTTCCTCTACTATCTCATGTACTCCAACATCCTCATTACATGTCCATACCATCTCAGTCTTGCTTCCTCTACTATCTCATGTACTCCAACATCCTCATTACATGCCCATACCATCTCAATCTTGCTTCCTCTACTATCTCATGTACTCTAACATCCTCATTACATGTCCATACCATCTCAGTCCTGCTTCCTCTACTATCTCATGTGCTCCAACATCCTCACTACATGTCCATACCATCTCAGTCTTGCTTCCTCTACTATCTTATGTACTCCAACATCCTCATTACATCTCAGTCTTGCTTCCTCTACAATCTCATGTACTCCAACATCCTCATTACATGTCCATACCATCTCAGTCTTGCTTCCTCTACTATCTCATGTACTCAAACATCCTCTTTACATGCCCATACCATTTCAGTCTTGCTTCCTCTACTATCTCATGTACTCCAGCATCCTCTTTACATGCCCATACCATCTCAGTCTTGCTTCCTCTACTATCTCATGTACTCCAACATCCTCTTTACATGCCCATACCACCTCAGTCTTGCTTCCTCTACTATCTCATGTACTCCAACATCCTCATTACATGCCCATACCATTTCAGTCTTGCTTCCTCTACTATCTCTTCTACTATCTCATGTACTCCAACATCCTCATTATATGCCCATACCATCTCAGTCTTGCTTCCTCTACTATCTCATGTACTCCAACATCTTCATTACATGACCATACCATCTCAGTCTTTCTTCCTCTACTATCTCATGTACTCCATGTATCCTCCACTCTTCACTAGAAAACTTCAGTCCTAATCTTGTTTCTCCTCGTGACAGCTAAATAAAACAAACTTATTGATTATATTATAGTGTTTGTTTATATTAAACATATATTTTTGTCTTAAGGTGATGCATTTCTTTCGTCAACAGTCCAAAGTTTGATATTTAAATTACATTGTGTTAGTCATTTTAACAATTCTCGGATTTTAGGCAGTTACTTAGTTCACATATTTAGGATAATTAGCATGTTAGATGGCATAATTTAGATAGCACTGTAACCAATGGTATTGTTTATGCCTATCCTTGAAAACCACTAATCAAAATATTTAAAACTGAGTTTAAAGGAGTGGGTGGGGGAGGGGGCTGTTTGTACTTTTGTGGTATCAACATTTGCCACATAGTAGATTTTACAATAAGAATTTAAAAAATATGATTAATATAAAAATGGTGCTCACTAGTCTTAGTAAATAAGAGGCAAAACAACACCTTTCATATTTATTCAATAATAGTTCAGTTTTATCTTCAGCTTTAAATTTTGTATACTTATGGCAAAAATAATAGATGATATTAGATTTCAATGTATCTATCAAAATATTTTGTAATTTATTGAAAGTTGAAAATAAAATTATGTTTGAACTATATAGGTACAGTAGGATTCAGATAGGACCTTATTTCACACACAGTTAGTAAGCAGTAAGGTTCTTCCTATCATAGTCCTACTATAGTTGAAAGTTCAAAAACGGTGTTTCAAAATGTACTGTATATTGAACATGAATATTGTATTATTGATTTTTTGCTTCCAAACATTAATAGTCTATATTGTCATCGGTTTCAAAACCAAAACAGTAAATTTCACTTCAAAATAGCTATGTTTAGTTTTAATGCCATGAATAGATAAAATACATTTAAAAAAATGTTATAATGTGTAGTTAAAAAAGTATGTAGATGAAAATATAATACATAATAATGTATTATTAGGTATTAGTTCAAGAGGTGCGTAGAGTAAATTATTTTAAATTTTTTATTGACTGTGCAGGTTTAAAATAGATCATTAAAATTGTTGTTACTATTATTAGAATTTCTAAATTTTGTTATATGTAATTTTGATTTATTTTCTGTAAAGGGATGACAGATAAAATTTTAATAATAAAAGTGATATTGCATTCCTGTATAGTACGGTTTTAATACATTTTGACGAAGCATACAAATTACCTGAAAAAAAAGTAACAAAAAAAAAGCATATCTTTATGGTCAATACAATTATTATTTTTTCTAAATGTAAAGAGCATAAATATGTTACTATTTTTTGTAATATTATATTTAAAAATACTTTTATTTTTTGAATAAAAAGGGAACAAGACAGTCTTAACATCAAATGAATACTTATATATCCTATTTATTTAACTCTTGCTTGACATAATAAAATAAATGTAAAATGAATTGTGACATTTTTCTGTGAGAGCTGTGTATACAACTGATGGAACACATTATTTAAAACATAACTTTAGTAATGGCGAGTAAAAAGAAAGAGTTATTAATTTTTGTATATGCATGAACTTGTAAAAGTCACCAAGTTTGCTTTGTTAATAAAATCAATTTTATGTACAAATTATTATTATTATTTTATTGACTTTCACTTTTGATAGAGCCCAATAAATACTAAACTTGTTGACTTGGGATGGAAATTTAATTGTTTATTAAAAATATGGATTGAATTTTATGTTTATAATTCATCTATTAGATAATTACCCAAAATATACTAAGTGTAGACAGCCTTTATATTTAATCTATGAGCATAAAAAGTTCACATTTTCCAAAACAGTTTCAGGATAGCGGGGTGATACTCTGCGGCTTATTGGGAGACCGAGATACTGTTTTATTCACAAATTATGTATATAGGTATGAGGCTCCATTTCAACATATGGCTGGACCTTTTATTTAGCTTGCTTTATTAATCCTTGGTTAGTTTGATTTGATATTTTAATATTCAAAGAACAATGTATTTATTAGTGAATGTTAACCACCAAAACACACCAAATGAAGTATTAAAATTAACTCATCATCATCATCATCATCCAACTTTTCCGCCTCTGCTGGTCGTCTGGAACATCCTCTTCCATATCTATAGATCTCTCCAAACTCTTCCCTCCAATCCACTCCTTTAGCCTCCATGTCCTTCTGCGCTTGGTCCATCCATCTGGTCCGTGGTCTTCCAATAGGTGTTCTACCCTTCTCTTTGTTCTGTAAGGCTTTATTAGGCATTCTGTCCTCCATTATTATCACATGACCTAACCACAGGAACCCCTTCTAACGGTATAATGTTTAAATCATCCCTAATTATTTCATTCCTTATCCTGTCTCTTCTTGTTACAATCTCAATGCCTCTCAGTAACCTCGTGTCTGCTACCTCCAATCTACGTATATCTCTCTTTGTCCGTGTCCAAATTTCAGAGCCATATGTCAATTTATATCCATATATCTTCCACTACTGGCTTTCTGGGCCCGTTGCAGTTTTATATGCCTTATAATCCGACTTAAGACTAGGACAAACACAACATCCAGTCCCCGGCCGTTAATTTATCACTTTGAACGGTTAAACCAACATTTTACCAAAGATACATTTTTCGACCATGCCAGGAATCGAACCTGGGACCCTTGGCTTATTAGACAAACACTCTACTGACTGAGCCAAGGTGATGGATAGCCATATGTCAATATTGGATGATAATATGCCATAAATAAACAAGTTTAGAATTCTTTTCCTACATTTCATCGCTAGATTATATCCGCAACTTATAATATATTTTATGAATACCGAGAGAAGTGGGGAAATAAGATAATGAGCGTTGTTGATTTATTTTATTTTATTTGGTGTGGACATTTTGCTATGGAGACTCTATTTCTTTGTTGAATCTCTTATCACAGATTGTACACTGATACTTTTTGTCAGCTTTGTGTCTTTGGATGTGTTTATATAAAGGAACACTACTGCTAAAGTTCTTTGCACAAAAGGAACAACAGTAATTTTGAGAGAGCGCCATTGCTTCTGGGTGTTTATGTTTGATATGGTTTTATTAAATTGGATTTCATTTTGGTCCTCATGTTACACATGGCACAGTTATAACCAGAATCTGAACTGTGTGAAAGCAAATGACGACTTAGATAGTTACCTCGCACAAAAGTCTTGCCGCATTTATCACAAATGTTATTTCTAACATTTGAATGTGTTGCAATATGTTTCAAGAGTTGACATTTTGAATAAAGCAGTCCACACATGTGACACAAATACTTTTTATCTAATCCACCTGTTCTATGAATTTCCATATGTTTCAGTGAGTAATTATTGTTGTGAAAGTTTTTGAAACATGTTTTACATTTGTGAAGTCTACCAGTACTGTGTTTTTTTGTGGTGCCAAATTGAGTTTTGTCCAAATAGAAAAACCCCGCAGACATCAGAAACTACACCATCACCAGTGTGAAGTCTTTTATGATCTCTTAAACTACGTTTTGATGTAAATCTCTTTTCACAAATGTTACATAAATATGAAGCAACATTTCCATTGAGAAATATTTCAACGACATTCTGAGTGCCACTTTGACAATGAAGTTGTTTCACAATAGAAATAGTTGCCCCTCATCTTCATCTGTGGAGTAAGATTAGAGTTACTCTGTTATGAATATTGAAATGTAAAATGTTAGGTTCTAGAATTATTACAATTCAAATTTGTTCATTTACCATTGTAATGAATATTAAACAATGTGATACAAATTTACTGCTTTTAAGTGCAGTGATCTAAATTTGCTAGGCAGATTGTTTTTATCTAATATTTAAATAATAAAATTGATTTAAAATATGGACACTATACTTTTACTCTAAAAAAAAAATTAGCTTAGTAAATTTTGGATTTTTTTTAGACAATTTTGTTTGAATGTAAAAACATCTTAAGTCATATTAATAATGTGACAGTTATTCAGTCCCTACCCAACTGTTAACATTAAATACTGTCCATTAGTTCTAATTTGTTGGAGACTTTAAATTGAAGATTGTTTGCAAATTTGAATCTTGAGTTATTTTTTATAAATAAATAACTAACTAAAAATCAGTAGTTCGATAAGTGTAAATTAGTAAAAGTCGGTTTCCTATTTTAGTTTATCTTTAAGTACCTACCTAATGGTTTACAACAATTGTCTAGCACAGTGATTCCCAACATTTTGTTTGCTTGGAGGAACCTTTTAAAATGTCTGGTAAACCCTCGGCTAACCCCTACCTGGATTACAAATATTAGGTTTGACAAGGATAAATTACAAAATATATGTGTAGACCAGTAGGGTTGGCAAATAATAATAATAAAAATATTTCAAGAGTAGTATTCAGTCCCTATTTCTATGATTTGTCCTGTCCTTCGATACTTTAACTTGGATTGAAAATGTTCTTACTAACCTCACTTTTAACATTACTACCCACCTCTTCCCCTCATCTTCCTTGGGTTCACAAGTTTTCTTAACTTATTTCCACACTGTCCAAAAATGATATTATTATTATTATCATCATCATAATCATCATCATTATTTATTATTATTATTATTATTATTATTAGCACCGCGTCTTACTACCCGTTTGGGTTGTACGCACTTACGCTAATGTGTAATGGTAGGGTGATTGTGAGATGAAATGAAGGACCTACAGTTTAACGTGGGATCCGAACCACGGACGTAGGCCTGACATTTCACACATTCACAAGTTGTGATTAATACACATCTTGTCGGAGGTGAAGGAAGGGTTTGGTAATCAAATAAATCTGTGCCGGGACCGAGGATTGAACCCCGGACCCCAGCTCAGAAGTCCGACACCTTACCCCTAGAACACCAGGTCACCTCCAAAAATTATAGACTGACCACCAACAACAAAATCTTTTGCAAATTCTTGCAGAACTTGGACGTGTTCGTGGGACCCTGATTGGGAGTCAATGGTCACAGCGGTGTTTGACATGTTAACGTGTCCATCGTGTGAGTCCGCAATGATCTATACAGATCGAGTGGCCGTGGGGGCATTAGCAATTTGAGTACCAGGGAAGCGATTAAAGGAGGAAGAATGGAAGCATTTTACTGAACTGACTCAGCCACAGGCTGGAAACAGTTATTGATGATTTTTTCCACTCTTCCTCCACACAAACGAAGGTATACTACCTTTAAATATAACCTTGCTAAGCCTTAAAACCATTAGTGTAATTAGTACATAAGCGTATGACCAAAATGGGTAGTAAGATGTGTTGTAAAAATAATAAAGTCATCCAAAAAATTGTAAATGTGACAGTACAAAGAAATAGTGGAACATTATAATCAACGACAATACACTCGACCCAGAATGCCCAAGGATATATACCTTTGCTATTTTCCTGCTGTGTACGAGCCATGATTGTTTGACTTTCCACCTCCACAGATTTATAACTATATCCATATCCTCACTGTGTACTTTATAAAGAAGCTGATTCGACAACAGACAATGAGCCCGAGTCCACTTTAGTGCTCTAAAGGAAACAGATCTTGAGATGAAAGTAGGCAAATGGAATAACTCCAGTACGCTGGCCATTAGAAAACCAGCCAACGTTGGTGTGGCACCAGTGTCTGCACCAGTGGTACATAAGACACCAAAATTAATATTCACAGAAACCTAATGCCACGGCTAAATTGCAGAACCTATTTGCATCACTTCCCCATAAAGACCGAGGTGGGGTTGGTAATGACAATGGAGATGTGTCTGTGTGTAAAATAGTATATACGATCAAGTTCATAGAATACTGATATTCAAACTGAATAGGTCAATTTAATGCTCGCTTGTAGCTATTTGTAAAAAAAGCATATCATTTTCAGGGTCAATCATTTACTGAAATTGACTGTAGAGTTTGGCACAAGTCTCACATTAATTATATTTTTTCTGCTTATTATGATTATTTCTGACCAACAGAATGCACAGTTTTTAAATGATTGTAATATTTAAAATAGTTACATAACATATTTTTTAAATTGTATGTCTTTGTCATGGGTTTGTGAAGAAAAATATGACTGTAATGGAAAAATAAACCAATTATATTATTAAATTTCACACACTTATTAGTATTTAGTAATAATATATCAACTGAGCCAGATATGCTCTTTTCTTTGTGTTAATTAGTTATTCATTATCATCAGGTGTCAGCACTGAACTAATTTTGTTTCATATGCTTTAATTTCCCCCCTTATCTGCTAATGCCTCGAAGCTGGCTTGTGCCACGCTGTTTTCTGTGTGTGTGTGGCTAACCAATCATTGACTCGCGTTCAAATTTACGTGTAAACCAATCGTCTCTAACCTAGTTATAAAAAGCATTGAATCTCTCGTGTGAAATAATAATTAACTACTCCTCAAGAACCAAGATTGGGGCGCCCCAGCCATCATTTCTATGCGCCAAGATATATTCTCATTTAAAGTTCACAAAAAAAGGCTGGTAGTTAATTAATTTGTTTGTTTTTCTGTTTTGATATGGATGGAATTTAAATAAACAGGAACGGAAAAATGCCTGTGAATCAGAGCTTGGATCTTACAAAAGCCCAAGAACTCCTGCAAATGCAATCAAGATGGTGAAAAATGTGTTGCCCAAAAGTCCAACAGAAAAGTGCTGTTTTTAAACGACTGATCCAAGAAAACTTTGGGCCTTCTGTAAGTACGACTTTGTTTAAAAACAAGGAGCCAGGAATATTACACCTGAATGAACAAAGAGTGTAATTGATTTTTACCACAAAGATGACGTTAGTCGTCAAGCTCCTGGAAAGCGTAATGTAAAGTCTGTAAAAGATCACGTGAGCAAGAAACGAGGTTTATTCCGAATTAGACATGGTTATGGACATTGGAGAGGCTTGTGAACAATTTAAGCAAAGTAACCCCAATGTAAACATATCCAAATCAAAATTTTATAGCCTGCGACCTCAACATGTTTTACCTCTAAGTAAGTACTCTGCCTTAGAATATGAGTGAAGAATGACCCTGGACACAGAATGATTCTTGGATAGCTCAGTGGTTAGATCATTGGCGTACTAAACCAAAGGTCCCGTGTTCGATTCCCGTGTCCAGGTTTCATTTTTCAATTTTTAGAATATAAGTACAATGCCTCTTACAGTATGTGTATGCGTATGACATGCTAACTTTACATTCTTGGTGTAGGCTATTTCAAAATTTAAAACTGTCTTTCCAAAAAAACACAATGAATTGTTTGATGCAGTATACTGCAACACAAGTTCCTACAAATGAATGTGATAAATGTGAGACTAACCTAAAGAGTCTTCTCGAGAAAGATGTTAATATTAATATTTAGCGCCGTGTCTTACTACCCGTTCAGGTTATACGCTTTAAGTACTAATTACGCTAATGGATTAGGAATTGGGAAGGTTGAATTAGAGGAAGTGAACCCGCATTTGCGTGGAGGGAGAGTGGAAAACCATTTAGGAAAAACCACCCCCAGTTCACCCGACCGAGATTCGAACCTCGATCTCCCCATCCTCAGCGGTCGAGCTCAACACGACAAGCGCGTTAGCCAACTACGCCACCGAGGCGGGTGAGAAAGATGTTGGTTTAGAGAAAAAACTCAAATGGAAAGAATGGAAGAGCATCAATAACATACCAAAACTTGTAGAGTATAACACTGCATCGTTGAAGATGATAAATAAACTCAACTCACAATTGCCTGTGTTTAAAAAACATACCTTTGTCAAGAGAGAGTAAACTAGTCAAGCCATTATGCAAATAGACTTCACAGAAAACTATTCAATAGTACATCAAGATGAGATCCAAAGCGCACATTGGAGTCATACACAAGCAACTATTTCTACTTGCTGCATTTGGCATTCAAATGATATGTTTAGTTTCGCCATTGTTAGTGATGACTTAAAACATGGAAAAACCTCAGTTCGGTGTTCTTGAAAACCATTATCGATGAATTCAAAAGCATTGTTCTAGGTGTCAGTGAAATTTATATGTTTTCAGACAATTGTGCTGTCCGATTCAAGAGCAGGTATAAAGTTTCAAACGTATGTTACTCTGAAAAAGATTTTAAGGTAACTTTGCACTGGAATTTCTTCACCTCAGGGCATGGAAAAGAAGCAATGGATGGAATAGATGGCTCCATCAAAACAGCAGTGTGGAGAGAAGTAAAAGGAAAGCAAGCTTTTGTAATAACTGCTTATGATTTCTACAAATTAGCAAAGATATTTGTATTTTGTTTGTATCTCAAGCGGATGTTCAGTCCTATGAGCAGATACTTAACAAAAGATGGAAGGAACTTGCTGAAATTCCAAGAATCCAGTCATTGCATCACTTTAGGGCTTATAATGAAAATAACATTCTCATCAGTACCACATCAGTAGATTGAATGTTAAAAGTAAACATTTTTAGGAAATCTGAAGATGAAGACGATGAATAAGTCGGAATCAGTAGTGTTCTGAGCCGTGTGAGGTGCTCGGATGTATATACTAACTCATCCAATAATGACAAAGACCCAAGTCATGGGATTGAAATGAATGCTGTTAGGCCAATACCCCAAGAAAATATTTCTCCAGTAACATGTCTTGGTGAAAATTTTCTAAGTACAAATAGAAACGAGTTCAGACATGTAACGATGTGTCGAAGTAAAGTTAAGGCGGATGGGGAAATAGATGTTTAGTTTTTAAAAAGTTATGGAGAAAGCGGCAAGCAGTTTGTTTTTATTGATGAAGATGATAAGCTTATGCTTCATATTTTTGAAGAACCACAAATAAATCGATTGGGGGACATGGGGGTAGAATGTCATACAGTTTTCAAAGCAATCTCAATGTCTTTGAACAATGCCCTGAAGTGATTAGTAAAATTAGAGTTAATTTATAGTTTTAATCAAGTTTTTCATACCAAACTATACCTATAAGGGATACTTGAAGCTAAAAAACTGAAATTAGTATTTGAGTTAATTTTAATACATAATATATTTTTCACTTGAAACCCTTTTAAAAGTTGCACAATTTACCTTAAAATAAAAAATAAAAATGTTTTTATGGCTCATTTATCATTTTAATATCATAATTGCATGAAATGTATACGTAACGTAAAATATATAAGGGATTAATATAAATCTGGTTTGTTTATTTGAAATTTTTGAACTAATGTAATGCAATGTTATAGTAAGATTCAGTTAGAATCAGAATTTACTAATAAATTTTCTCCTGACGAGAACTGATGTTATAGTAAGATTCAGTTAAGAATCAGAATGTACTAATAAATTTTCTCCTGACGAGAACTGATGTTATAGTAAGATTCAGTTAAGTATCAGAATTTACTAATAATTCTCTCCTGACGAGAATACAAAATGTGTGAAACTAATGTTATAGTAAGATTCAGTTAGAATCAAAATTAACTAATAATTTTCACCTGACGAGAATACAAAATGTTTGAAACTAATGTTATAGTATGATTCAGTTAAGAATAAGAATTTACTATTAATTTTCTCCTGACGAGAATAGAAATTTTTGAACTAGTGTTATAATGTAATGTTATAGTAAGATTCAGTTAAGAATCAGAATTTACTAATTATTATCTCGTAATGAGTTTTTTTTTTAATCTTTTGATCTTTTGCCTGTTGACATTTTAATTTTTAAAAAGGGGAAGGGGGGGGGGGTGAACTATGATCTTCGGATTTTTGACCTCGTTGGGATGGTTACTTCAGTATTTTATTGTAAGTGATTCTGGGGTAGTCTTGTGTATGCTCTCAATCTGACTAGTTTCTTAACTTCTCTTCCTCCCTGTCCTTTCTTAAAGAGAAACTCGCTGTAAGAGAAGATACTGTCCTTCTTCAGATGTCTACCATGCGCCTGCTTAGAAGAAGATGAGGATTCTATAAGAAGCTTACTTGCAAAACGGACTACTCCAAGGCAGTTTCAGTTGCCTACTCCCAAAGGGCAAGACATGTTTATGGATACACGCTCTCAGCTGATTGACTACCTCCTGGAGAGACTACTTTGAAGGGTAGAGAGTTGTAGTATGTCAATCAGATGGATTGGACAGCTACAATTAAAATATCAATATTTTAATAATTTACGAAAGAAAGAAGTAATATTGATGTATTTGAAAAATAATCTACCGCAAAGTTTATTGTCTCGGACTAGATGCAGTCACATATAATTACGTGTCTCCCTAAATTGAAACACGTGGTTGTTTAAAAATATTGCCTTTTGATAAATACTGTAGCAGATATCAAAGAAGAGGATTAATATTATTATATTTATGAATAAAATACTTTAACGCATGCGCTCTGCCATTGGATGATGCCGGATAAATTTGCATACACTTGCCATGCTGCTTACAAGAAAATATAGTAAAGGACGTCTATGTCACAAATTCTCATAAAAATAATAGCTGAGCCTAAATAATATAATCATACCAACTATATTTAAATAAAAGATGCTTTAGTACCTACTCACCATTTCAAGATGTTCTTGGATTCATTCGCCAAACCTTAGAAAAGAAAATTATTCAATGATGGCTGCCACACATGCTCTCACAACTACATCTGATGAAGGAAAGAAGAGTTTAATTGAGATCGACACACTGACACAGTCCGCGCCTGAGAAGACTGGCGGCAATCCAAGGAACCATGTTTCCCCCTTTCCTTGCAAGCGGCAGTCCCTGGTTCATTTCTATTTCCCCCCGCCTTCGTCCGTCTTTCTTCCTTTCTATATTCCTGAGTTTATCACCCTTTTTGCTTTGTTCCGTTTGTATCAGATTTGGGACTATATATAGGGCTGCTCTCATGTTCACATTATACCCATTCTACTACAACACAGCGTCGAAGGAGGAACTTCTACACCGTCACGCAACGAAGAAAACGACGACCATGAAGTAATGGCCGGCAGATCCACCGCCACCTTGGCCAGGACGACTTACTTCAATCGCTTAAGTATTCTGTAAACATCATTGAGTCCTTATGGCTTAGAGTCTAGTCCACTTCAATTCTTGTTGACTTCAAACGTAAAAGGTTTATTTTATTGGTTAAATATTGTGTCCTCCAGTCTGAAGGACAAGTCTCATTATGACTATTATTAGATTTTGTACATCAGTCCGTCCTAGAGACTATGTTTCTCTGTATCCATATGATACAGACTTTACGTTGTGAGCCTTTGGCTTGGAATGCATTAATGTCTTAGTCAAAGACTTACTAATCTCCACAAGTTCCATTTATATATTTTAAGCTAATGTTTATCAGGACGCCGTGAACGGCATGTGCACCTGTTTACTTTTAGGATGGCTACAACCAGGTTGTCTGTCTTGTTTTCCAAATCACAGTTGGGTTAACGGAAATCTATATTTTGAGTTAGTCAAGTAGTCACGCTTCTCGTGCGGTATTAGCTTCGGTGAGCAACCCGTGGAACTGTACTGGGGTCATAGTGGGGTCCGTACAAATAATACCTTTTTTCTTTGCCTGTTTTTTGCTCCTATTGTTTTTGTGTTGCTCTTAGTGTAATTGCAATTAAATTTGTTTGTACTATTGAATGCTCTGGCAGTACCAAGAAGGAAAGAGACCAGCCATAGTACTATTTTGTTGACACCTGTTTATTAGCCATTGACCTCCATTAGCTACAGACCTATCTACATTTTATCATTATCCAAAATGTTTAAAGGAGATTATCTTAAAACCAGCCAAGCAAGCTGATTAAAATTTATATGTATATCTTGTTTGATACCTTTTGTTAATAACTACTTAATTGTTTTCTCCTTTAGAAAACGTCTACCTGTAGCCTGGCCCCAGCTCAGCCCTTGTAGCTACAACAAGACAATCAAATTTCACAAGTCTTATCATTTGTAACTATCTTCAAAACTATACTCTTGTATTACTATTGTAAACCTAATCATAATTATTTCTGTTTTTAATAAATTTATTTATTGTTTAACAAATTCTTATTACATTTAAATTTCACCTTGTTTGTAAAGCTACCAAACTACCCCCATAAGGAGTAATGGTACATTCCTTAATATATATATATATATATATATATATATATATATATATATTTGATGTAATCAATTANATATATATATATATATATATATTTGATGTAATCAATTACGATATTGTAATTTTAGTATAGGTAGTTAATCTTCATTGTGCGCGCGCTGAACTCTGGATGTAGTTAATTTTGAATTAGAGTATATTTCACTCATGGTTAATAATTCCCAGGTATCTTGCTTGGTATTATTTCGTCACATGTGATATTGTTCTGTGGGTGTTTCCTTGGTTGGTCCAGATTTTGGGGTTATAATTACTTTACTTTGGACACCTCATCTCCTCCCGCCGTGCTCTTAAGTTTGAAGGGGTGGGGGCTCTGTGCCGTGTTCCTCGTCACTTACTTTTGGAACTGCGCGCAGCGTGATTTTCCCATCCCCCCTTCCTCTTCTTGCCATGCGCGGTTGGCACCTGACGCGTCGGGTTGCGTGGCTCGTCCCGTCACTCTGGTTGTCCATACGGGTCGGTTGTTCACGAGCCGTTGGCTCTCGGTTCTAGGCTTGTAGAGAACTAGTCGGGGATTGCGTGCGATGTTAATACGCGCGGGAATGGAGATGGGGTTTCTATTTATGTACAGTTGTGTAACCAAACCAACCAAGGGGT
The DNA here is from genome assembly GCA_902151445.1 of Timema monikensis. Taxonomy (NCBI): domain Eukaryota; kingdom Metazoa; phylum Arthropoda; class Insecta; order Phasmatodea; family Timematidae; genus Timema; species Timema monikensis. The sequence goes on along the minus strand of CABFVZ010002387.1, from coordinate 1,401 downwards.
ATAATTAGAGTCCTGAATAAGGACTTGTGTGACAACATCCTGAGTGACTTTCTTCGTACAACACATTCATAACGACTTGTCGTATCGCACCCCAAGCCTGGTTCACGAACCCCTAGTATCGACACCGATGAGAACAGGGGCCCGACACATTGTCTCCCACAGAGTCGGAAGGGTCCACGAGAGATGTGGGCACAGTGGGTATGTTTACACTGTATATATGTAACTAGTAGTTCAGAACAGTTGGCGAAAGCTTCTACTGTTTAGTTTATATTCATCAAATAACATTTTGTGTAGGGATAAAAAAAGTGTAGAGTGGAAGGGGGAAGTCGTGTACTAAAAGTTAGGTTATGAAAATTACTGTGATAATTTTGTTTTTATTTGACAATAAAAATTTAATTTTTCATTCTAAAATTTAGTAAGTTTGATGCGTGTTTGCGTTACTGCGCACTGATCATACGATTATGTGATCCGAGTATATTTGATACTTTTAATTATGAAATTAGAAAGACTTTTGATGTTGCATACATTTTATTTAACTGATTACATCGTCGGTAGTGCATATATAATATTAAATGATATATATATAAAATCAATGTAGCTATTTCAATCAAACTGGGCACTTTTCCCACTTTGGTATGAAAATAATGCTACAACATTTTGTCGTCTGTCTGTTTGGTGTTTTACAACATAATGTGATCATTTAACTTGTTGTGTGTGTATTATACCCAATCCATTTTTACTAAACAATGTCAATGTGCAAATTATATAGTTTTATTATATTATATAAAATACAAATATATGAAGGGGATAGGGTATCTTTTTTGAATTTTTTTCTGACAATTTAAGTTTAAATATTGACGGTAAAAACGTCATTATGTATTATAACTACAATTTTAAAACAATATTTTTTTATGATTGAATTATAGGTAATTAATAGGACGTTTAAGTCTACTAAGTTTTACAATCTATAATTTGAAATAACGATGGGACAGAAGGGATTAGCAACGAGCTGTATATTTTGTGATAGTAATGACTCATATTGAAAATTAATACTCGGGATCAAGTAATTATTATGGCCTGCCTTAGGATTAAAAAGCTGTATATTTTAGTAGGTCTAGGTAAATTAAATTAATAGGTATCATGCATGAACTTAATTCTTGTTCCTTATATAGATTACTGCTTAGGTTCTTATTGTATAGTTTTCAATACTGCTAAATAATAACAGGAATATATTTTTTTACACTAACTGACAGTAATAATAGGTAACAGTATTTTTTAACATTACTAATAAATAATATAGAACAGGGACCAAACCTAGTTTTACTATTATAGGCTTAACAAGCTGTAATTTTTTAATGTAAAGGAATCAATTTAAACAACAATTCTTATATATTTTTTATG
>CABFVZ010002386.1:91037-121593 GCA_902151445.1 Timema monikensis | reverse complement strand
TAGAGTTACAGTGATTGTACCTGTGAATGTTTCAAGTTCACATTGTGGCCTCTAATATATTGTTACAGTGACTGTACTAGTGATTGTTTCAAGTTCACGTTTCGACCTCTAATATAGAGCTACAGTGACTCTACTGGCAACTGTTTCAGACTCGTGCATTGGGCACCCGTGACTACTTCTGGTGGAACCCAGATGAGTACAAGTTCCTTGATGAAGAGCTTGTCGAGTGTGGCAATGTCGCGTTCTCTCTCTCCAACAGTTACAACCTCAACTTCCACGAGGTTCTAAACATCACGAAACTCTACTACATTTGGTTCTATGACGAGACCACGCCGGAAACCTCGCGACAGACCTGGGTCAAACAGCTCAATAAAGACTTCAGACAGACGGAATTCAATAAAAGCGGGATCTCCAAGAGTTACAAACAGGTTAGAAACTATCAAAGGTTCCTGTTGGGATCTACGCTGCAACTGTATTTCTGCCCCGACATTACTAACGTCACCAAACTCAAAGAACAAGACCAATGGGGGGCGTTTAGACGAGTGCACACGTTCTTGAACAGGATAACCAGAAGGCCGGTCTTGTCGACATTTTTGAAAAAGAAACCTTGGAAATACGAAGAAAGCTTGGATTTTTTCAATGACAAGGACGTTGTACCGGAAGAATACGCAAAATACGTCGAAATCATTTTTCCTTACTGGTCATCTTGCCGTTACATAGACGCAGCTCGTGACGCCCAAGAGTTCTTCAGCAGCGCGCGGGTGTCTTTGTCCCTCGGACTAAGAGGTTTCCGGACATTCCCCTTGAGGAAATCTAACCTTTACGCTACCAGTTTCCGTAGAGTGAAACATCTTTTGACTGATCAAGTAGTCAGATACATCACGCCCATGAAGGAGTTTCCTGACCTACACTTCACCACTCACGGAGAATACCTCCTCAATTTCTTACGAGTCTTGCAGTCCTTTGACGGATTGATCAGCGATCAATTAAAGAACGACATCGACGCCGTGATGCCATACTACGACAAAAATTACGAAGACGCGGGGGAGCGTCGATACAGGGATTCTTTTGGTGTGAGTATTGTTTGAACATAAATTAAAGTAAGATATCAATAAGGAGAATTTTTTCTATATAGTCATAGAAGTTAATAAAATATGTCTACAAATATGTATAAGTAGATTTATGTAAAATTATTCTTTGGATAGAAAGTATCAATAAGTGTATAATAACACTGATAATGTGCTAAAATGAAATCAATTTTGTTGAAAAAAAAGTATGTTTATATTTTCTAATAGTTCCTTCGTGCCAAAAGACTAATAGGAAAACTTGTTGACAATAATTGCACATCAGTGCGTCAGTGGACACGAGGGTTAAGGTATAAACCTCGCCTGATCTAGTTTACTGGTAATGGAGATATCAGGGTTCTAATCGCAACCAAGTTTATTCAGACTGTTTTTTCGTATCGCTTATCGTTTTAATTTCATGCAAATTCGGGTACACTTCCTCTAAAAATTTATACCTTCCTCATACCTATCTTATAAGTGTGAATAGGCATGGGCAGTAAGATGCTGGACAAAAAACAATAGAAAAACTTGCATTAGAGGTTGGAATCATAAAATGAATTTTAATCTGTAAGCTGTAATTCCTTGCATCTCCATGATTACATATCGTTAATTTAAATTTCATGAAGCAATCTAGTTTTTAACTTCACTTATTTAGACAAAGGTATTTGATTTCAAATAAAATTTACCGTAATTCTAATCTTAGATTTATAAAAAAAATTGAACTTTCTCATGCATTATATTTAAATTCTGTAGAGTCAGCGAAATCAAGAAATTATTTATCAAATAATGTCGGCAAGTGAGTCAGTTTGTCAGCAACTTGATTTATATGTAGTTATATATTTAATGATATTATATAGAAAAATGGAATTTAAGCTCACAAACTCATAAGTCATTACTATGAAACGTCATAGTATATAAAATAGTCGCTGTAGATTACTGCTTTAATATTTTGAAATAAAAAAATTGTATAAAATTTTAGTCAAACCACTTACTTGGAATTGCAATATTTTTACTTAATTTTCTTTTCAAAAGCTAAATATATTGTGCTCAATTTACTATAATAATACTAATAATAACAATAATAATGTGTCTGAGCTACAACAAAATGCAGTCTAGCTTGTGGAAAGATCAGCCAGTACTACCGTATCGTTGCCCAGGGGACGCCTGAGTGTACTAATCGTACATCCTTTCCGTGGAGTCTCTTTCCATGTTCCGATGAGATTAGGTGATGGTAGGGAATATATGGAGGGGGGAAGGGATAGTGAAGCCCATAAAGATCTTAACCTAGCTTAAGCCTAACTAGCCAAACACTGGTGACCATAGGAATTATTACCCTTTCGAGAAAAATCTCCTGGTACCAGTTGGGAATTGAACCTAGGGCCTCTGAACACTAAACCACGAGGCCACTCTTCAATTAACTATGACTAACAATAGCAACAGTGACATATTTAACCAGTACAGAACCACGTTCAATTATATTCAGTGTATTCATGTTGCAGGACCAGAAAAGTTTGCAAGGTTTCCAAGTGAGCGATATAGCGTTTCATGACTTCAACTCAAACGCCCACATATCTTACCCACTATCTAGCGACAAGATTTGTCCGGTATGCAACCGTACCGCCCAAAAGTACGCAACGAGGTACGGCCTGAACGTAACGTCCACGTGGAAAGTACTACATTTCCTTCACTCAAAATACTACAGCTCGTGGAACGAAACGTATCGATTTAATTCCCTTCGAAGAGATTTCAAATATCTAGTCCCTTATCTCAAATCAGAATATTCTCAACCTGAACCTGATAAAATACTTATCATGTTCAACTTTTTCCACCACCTTATTATGATCACCTTGAAATCACTTCTTGACATGGATTGGCTGGTGCATGATGGGAATTTGGAATACTACCAGAAGGTACAAGAATTCTTCGAAGCCAAGTTCCATCGCAGCTTTGAATACTATCCTCGGATATTAAAAAGGCCGTTCTGGTATCATCAGTACGATAATTTCATAGAAGGCTTTAAATCCATAGATGAAATAACTTCAGAATGGATCCTGACGACTCTTGAAGGTCTCTCCGAACTGGGCGTTGACGCGGATCTCGAAGAAGCCATCCGGATAATCTTACCTTACTTCGATGACGAGAGCAGCGATTTTTACGTGCAGGCGATTGCAATGAGGCAGTTCAACAAGTACGAGGAGAGAGGCTTTGTGTTGGAAAACTGTTTGAAAGCGTTCGACGTTGAAAAATTGAAGAGAGAGGGCCACTCTGACAGTTTTATGAGGGTTGAGAACTGTCTCCAGATAGACTTCCCACTGTTCGGTCGGTATTTGCCCGACGTCAGGGCGTACGTGTTTACCCACCGCAAGACGTACTTCATGGACTGTTTGTCTGTTATGCTGTCCAGTCCTCTGGTGCCCAGCCAAGTCAAGAGTGACCTCATGGTCCTGATGCCGAGCTTCAACAAAACGCACCCTGAATCCATGCGGATTATCGGCGGCGACCTTGGTGGGGAGGTGAGTTGGGTTCATCTAGTTTATTTGTTTTTATCTCTTGTTGCTTCATCCCAGTTACAAGCCTCTCACTCCAGTACCATGGTCAACATCCTTAATATTTCAGAGCTTAAGGAAGATTAGGTATATACCACAGTAACCAATTCAGCACTTTCTTATTTATTATTAAATTTATTATGTTTATTTACGTTTTACTTGAACTATGTTCGCTTTTGCCCACGTATGTTCATCACTAACACACAAATTAATGTCCAAGTCAGTTACCAAATGCCCCTGACGTCACGCTTATCTACATTGTATACACTTTCAATTAATTGTCGATTTCTTCTTTTTTTAGATAAAAAATAAAAGAGATAAAAGTAATGCTCTTTGACGTCTCGATTGTTTCCATGTCTGATTTAGATTGACCGGATTGCATCGTACACAGTAGATTAAGTTCTTGTACACAGATAAGAGACGTAGGTAAATGTGTGGAGAGGTGGAAGGGAAACGCGTGGAATTGGGAATGAGTGGAAATAGAACCGTGTGAAAGTGGGAATGCGTAGAAATTGTAAGGCGTGGAGTTGGGAACGCATTGAAGTGTGAACGCGTAGAAATGGTAAGGCGTGGAATTGAGAATGCGTGAAACTGGGAACGCATGGAAGGGGGAACGTGTAGAAATGGAAAGGCGTGGAATTGAGAATGCGTGAAACTGGGAACGCATGGAAGGGGGAGCGTGTAGAAATGGAAAGGTGTGGAATTGAGAATGCGTGAAACTGGGAACGCATGGAAGGGGAAACGTGTAGAAATGGAAAGACGTGGAATTGAGAATGCGTGAAACTGGGAACGCATGGAAGGGGGAACGTGTAGAAATGGAAAGGCGTGGAATTGAGAATGCGTGGAACTAGGAAAGCATGGAAGGGGGAACGTGTATAAATGGAAAGGTGTTGAATTAAGAATGCGTGGAACTAGGAACGCATGGCTTTGGCCCATTAACCCTACTTTCCATGACAGGGAACTCCACTGTAGGTATAGCTAGCCTACAATGGAGGGTAAGTGACAGAAGAATGTTCTTTACTGTAAATATTGGCTGGAAGTAGTATTAAAATTGTTGATAGTATAGTATTACTAAGCCAATAATAATTATTTCCAAATTAAATCAAATATTGTTTCAGTAGGTACGTTTAGTTTAATTTTATTAACATGGTGATCTCAATAGATCCTGAATAAATGTCAAAGGCGTTGCAGAATATTAATAACAATATTATCTTCATTTAAAAAAATATCAATTTGATGCCAATATGCTCATGAGACATATTCAAGAACAATCATTAATATTGATATCATCATGAGTATAAAATTAAACTAAATGTTTCTCGTTTCTAAAGAAGCAATATTTTATTTAAGTTGCCTAAAATATGTTTTTGCTATCAATAAAAACTTTGAAATATACAGACCTTAGCTCGGGTTCCCTTGAATTCTACCTTAGCGATCAGCAAACAATCAAGCACGCCTAAAAAATAGTGTTCTTATTAAACTAATATTATTTTTAAATTATTTATTTTAGCGCCGCGTCTTACTACCCGTTTGGGTTATACGCTTATGTACTAATTATGCCAATAACTTGTGGGAGTAAGAAGGTTATGTTTAGAGGAAGTGTACTCGCATTTGCATGGAAGAAAAAACCACCCTCAGTACATCAGACTGGGATTCTAACCTCGGTCTCCACGTCATCGGCAGTCTAATCTACTGCAAGAGTAATGACTTAGATCATTCAGCCCCCTAAGCGGGTAATTAATTCTTTATTTTAGAATATGGGCGTGCAAAAATTAATGATTCAATAATTATCAAAGCGTCACTTTTTAACTTATTTTTGAACATGGAAATGCACCGGTCGTATTATTAATAGTAATTGTTTATTTGATTTGAGGAAAGTTAGCTTTTCAAATTTGTTACAGTGATATATATGATATTTCAACCAATAAATAATTTTTATTTTTAGCAAAAACTATTCTTACACAAAGTTCCCGATAGCGATAAATTTGTGTGAAATATAATAAGAGTCAGTGCAAAACAAATATGTACATATTTGATTTGTAATAGTGTAATGTGTTGTTTTTTTCAGCACTTCTACGACTATCTCCAGTCAATAGGCCAATAAAAATGACCAAAATTCATATTTCGATAACCGAGAAATGGTGGAAAATCAAAGAAATTTAAGATTATGATAATATAGTTTTTTATTCTTCTCAAAATAATGTATGAATACACATTATTTGTGAGGTCTGTTCTTAATTTTAAACAATTTCGGTAAGTATATAAGTGAAACAGATGGGGTTGGAGGGGGGGTAAGTGAGAGCATTCTTTGCTCCCCCAATAATCTACTCAAATGGGACATTATAAGTATCGTTATTCATAAAGTTGATGGACAACGTTTTTGAACAATGCCTAAATTGTTTAGCTAATTATATTTAGATATATAAATAATTATTTCGGTAAACAAATTTATCGTATGCACTAATTTGCTAATATTTTAATTTTAATTTATAATTTAATGTTAAAATGAGTTTATTCTATGCCTTATAATAAATAAGAGCTAGTATATGATAAGTAACGTATTACTTTAATTGTAATAAATATATTTGAAATAAATAAATGGTACAATACACTGCACAAATTTTCTTGCTCCTTTATTTAAACTATACTTAAAGCTCTCAAAGATATGTGAAACAAAATAATAGATGGACATTTGTACATAAACATAATGGGGGATAAGCAACTGCGCATGTCACCAAAGAGCATAAGATAAATAATATACACTGTTACAGAGACAAATTATTTGTTTTGTGCATTTTAAACTCCCCTTTCACCAAAGTTATTATTAAAAATAAATATTTTCCTGTAATTTGGAAAATGTTGATTTTATTAAATGTTCTTTCAAATAAAAATTGTTGATTCTTATCTCTAAAAGAGTTCCGAAGATAAGATCTAAATTGGAAATGTCTGCATATGTTAAGCGGTGCACACGAATTGCGGAACAACTTATCCGAGCTTAGGAATATCCTTACACGAACTGCGGGGTAAAAAATACATATATAATGACTTTGTTAGGTTAAGTTAGACTATGTTAAGTTAAATTAGGCTAGGCTAGGTTAAATTAGACTAGGTTAGGCTAGGTTAGGTTAGTGGTTAGGAGTTGAATGGGATTACACGTTGTCCCGCAATTTACGTGGACCGCTTGACAGGTATACTTTATTCCGCAATTCAAGTGAGCCCGTATAAAGAGCTCTCAAAGGTTTTTCCGTGGAAAGATAAGATGCGTGTTTGTATTTAGATACAAATTTTAATAAAAATGCTTAGAGCAAATTTTAATAAAATCAATTTTTTGCCATTTTTGCCCTTAATAAAATGCCTATTATTTGAGAGTTTTATGCATATGATTTAAAAAGTAAGGTGACCTGGTGGTCTAGGGGTAAGGTGTCGGACTTCTGTGCTGGGTTCCGGGGTTCAATCCTTGGTCCTGGCACAAATTTATCTGATTACCAAACCCTTCCTTCACCTCTGACAAGTCGTGCATTAATTACAACTTGTGAATGTGTGGAATGCCAGACCTCCACCATGGTTCGGATCCACGTTAAACTGTAGGTCAGTGGACGCGTGGTCTAAGGCGCTACTCTCGTGTTAGACTAGACTGCCGATGACGGGGAGATTGAAGTTCGAATCTCAGTCGGGTGCACTGAGGTTGGTTTTCTTAAATGGTTTTTCACCCATACCTTCACACAAATGCAGGTGCACTTCCACTAAATAAAAACTTATTCATAATGCTTAACACATTAGTGTAATTAGTACATAAGCGTACAACCAGAATGGGTAGTATGACAGGTTGATAAAAAAAGATCACAAATGAGTTACGATGTAAGCTATAACAGATATTACGGGTCTCATCTCACAGGCACGTATCTATTATAGCGCTTGGTGGTTGAATTCGTCCCTAACGTTGAGTCTGGTTTAGACCAGATTTACTTAGATCTGGAATTTGTAAATTAAAACTTTTTGGGAAATTTACCTATAAGTGTTTCGATTGAAAACATACTAAGAAAATATTCATCTTTAGTTCTTTAACATTTATCATATTTATAACAATAAAAGATGAGTATGAAAATTATTTCAATCTTTCCAAAGTTTTTCCAAGTGTAACATTCATTTTATCCCGGTTGTTATCCCAAAATAACAACAGCTGCAAGGTTTTTACTTTACAAATGGCAAACGGAAGAGGTGAAGAAGGAAAAGCAAGGGTATTAGATTTATATAAGAAAATCCTTCGGCGACAACTTTAGAAATGAGACCCATTTGTTTCGTCGAACATTGATTTATCAGGTGCAACCAAGCAATGGCGTGGTATTACCACCAACTCTCGCGTTTTCATTCCTTGAGATTGGCGGTGGCGGTCACATCACTGGACAAGAATACTGCAACACATGCCCGGTTCACTATTAGGGACGTGGCCTACCTGTGACGTAGCGGCAAGATAGGATTTACCATTTTGATGTTTATACGTCTTATTCGACGAGTTCTAAAGATATAGCTTATCTACTACTCTGTGGCATTAGGAAGTCACGAGTTCATTACCAAACTTACAAAAAAGTACGACACTTATTCCTATCTGGGGCTGGTTATATCCAGTCCACCTCATTACATTATATCTCAAGCTAGTTAAACCCGGTCCACCTCATTATATTCCGTCCTTATCTTAGTCTAGTTATATCCAATCACCCCTTTACACCCTATCCTTATCTTGAGCTAGTTCTATCCAGTTCACCTCGTTACACCATATCCTTATCTGGATCTAGTTATATCCAGTTCACCTCACTACGCTCTATCCCTATCTTGAGCTAGTTCTATCCAATCTCCCCTTCACACCATATCCTTATCTTTAGCCATTTATATCCAGTCTACCTCATTACAGCCAATCCCTATCTTAGGATAGTTCTATCCAATCACCCCTTCACACCCTATTGTTTTCAGCTGAACAAATTTAACTCAATTGTTAACTATTTTCTGGATGGTTTAATTTTAAGCCTAGGTCACCATGAACTGTATTCAACTTCCCCAACAGCACGGTAAAGGTTAGAGAAACTCACTTAGGTTCAAATCCCGTTAGTGTGTACATCGGATGGTTTTATTCTAAATAGTTTCACACTAAGACTCCAAACAAATTCGAGTAAATTTCCTTTAAATTCTACTTCCCTCAATAGTGTAGATATGAAGATAGTTCGGATGGGTAGTTAGATCAGGTATACTAATTAAAAAGAGTTAAAATTAGAGGGACGCATTAGATTACTGATTCTCATATAGTAAGTGGTCTATGATTTAAAGAACGATTATAGTTGAGCAATTTTCTATCGATCGCAGACGAGGGGAAATTGGAAGAAAAGGAGAGAAGATGTAATTGAGGGTTGGGAGGGAGGAAGGAGAATTGCGTGACCTTGAAATCTTGTCACACAAACAACACTCCACCCTCCAACATCTTAACCAACTCCGATTGAATAATATACATTTTTAGGGGGTAACAATTAATAATGTGTACTACTTAATTAACAATCGTGACCAAATAATATTACGATCGGTATTTAACGTGAACTTAAGGATAAATTGATTATACTAGTACACATTTTAATAAATAGACCTAATTTGTTTTTATTTCAGACAAATCACACAACTAACTACCTGTATAGGTGGACACGCGGACTAAACATCCAAAGGTTGTATCGGGGATTTATTTCCTAAACGATTTCCCCATTTTCCTTTGAATAAAATCCACGTATATTTCTTTTTAATTCTACCTTCCTTCCTTTCTTTAATCATTAAGTTTAGTTAAATGTCCATATCCTTGCGGAGAAAAATCAATAGCAACGATTTTCTATTCCGTCAATTCATCACTTTAAGTTCAGATAATACCAAAGATCATTAGTCAAATGGGGACCTCACTTTTCTCACTGTATAATTAACGGTTAGTAGTAGTGTTATTTTTTAAAAGTTTTTGTTTTATTTATTCATTTGGTTCAGAAAGTTCTAATTAAATACAGTTTAAATTTACCTATTTAAAAACTATGTACGATACAAAAAAATGGGAATATTTGTTGAATGAACGATATATATATATATATATAGAGTGTTTATAGACTGTGCCCAAACTTAGGTCACAGCATCTGTGGGCAAAAAGAAACAGAAAACCTAGAAAACAATTGTATGGAAAAGTAAGTTGAAGTTAGACGCAACAACGCCGGGAGTATGCAGCTGAAAGTACGTACGTGTACAACGAGTTGCATTTCATTAGTTGGGTAGGAGTTCCCTCCCGCGAGAAACGTGTCAGAAGAGTGAGCGCGCGTCAAATGCAACCGACGGATACGTTTGTGACTGGCGCAGGTTGTGCCCACCTGATATTCAACTTGCTGTACACGTACGTACTTACAGCTGCGTACTCCCAGCGTTATTGCGTATAACTTCAAATTACATTTAATATAACACAAGATGACTTTTCCTGACCATTTTTAGTATGTTTTCTGTTTCTTTTTGTCCACAGATGCTATGGTTCAAGTTTGGGTTGAGAGCTTAGAAACATCCTGTATGTATAAGTATTTTAAAACTTTCTATTGACTCAAACCTACCTCGGTGGTCGTATTATTTAAGGCGTCTAGCAATGGCCCCTAATTTTGAAACATGCGTGGAGCGAGTCGCTGGCGTATTTCTCTCATCTCGCACGCAATCTCGCAAACCCCTAATTTTGAAACGTCTGCGCTGTGAAAACTGACATCACACGACCGAATAACGAGTGTAATCTACTCGCCAGCCTCACACCGTGCGAGACAGGGCTTGTCTGTCGAGTAGAGCATAATAAAACAAAACGGGTGCCATCTACCTCTTTGGTTGCAACCATCTGAGAGTGATTTTGTTGAAATAAACCTACCATTGTCGAAATAGGTTTACAGAAGTAAAAAATATGAGTGCTTTGTACATTTTTAATAATCTTCTTTAAAAATAATTTAACAAGGTAATAAATTAAAAACAATACATTAATTTTGAAAATAGGTGATAATTTAAAAATTAAATTAAAATGTTTTATGACATAAAAATGCACATAATTAAAAATTAGGTAAGCAAGCTAATTATCACTATTTGGATAGTAAAAGCCTTTAGGGAATATTTATGTTTTAAAAGTAGTTGAGAAATTAAAATAATATTTTACTGGATTCAAACTATTAACAAGTGATTTTTTATTCCGACAAAAAATTAAAATATCAAATAGATCTAGGATTGATCTCGTGAACCTTTGAGCTTCAGACAAGCATACTACCAAGTGAGCTTAAGTGGATATTGAATTAGTGAATGGTTTAACATCTACTTATATAATCTGAGAAAATTTTTAGACACACTTAGATCAAAACTATTAGAATATAATTTCCTAATAAAACCCAACAAATCGTTTTACATTATACACTCAATACAATAATAGGGGTTACTTTCAGTTACGTATCTTTTATAATGGCGCGTTGTGGCATCCCATTGCCTCAATCCGTTGGCACGTCATGGTTTTACAGTGTTGTCAGATTGAAAACTCATTCGCAAGCGAAACAACGCCACACCGACTCACACGACAGTAGAAACCTTTCAAATTAGCTCTGTTTTGATACAGCCCGCAATTTGCGAGTTTGCTCGCTAGCGAGTATTTTCGCAAGTTTCAAAATTAGGGGTCCTGGACTGCCATTGATGGAGAGATTATTGTTTGAATCCCGGTAAGTTGTATTGAGATTTTTTTAATAAATGGTTTTCTAATCTTCCATGAGAACGCGGGAAGTTTATTTTCTTAATTCAACCTTTCTGATTCCTAACACATCAGTGTAATTAATATACATGGTGTACCGTAACATGTGGGACCCAATTCAAGGTGGACAGGAGACACAAAACTAATGAAAAATGTGCATATAAACATTTGTCCCATTTAACCTTGTTTATGAGCTACAACCAAGTTATTACACTAAACTGTTTGTATACCCTACTGGATATCTCTCGACCTGTTGACTATATATTTTCTATAAGTTATTTCTGTTTGTTCTTTTGAAACAAATACCTGGGAATTTAGAAAACAAAAAAGTGCGGCATTCTACGACACAACGACTACAGGCTTGCATTTAGGTTGAAAGTGGCCATTTTGAGATTTTCCATAATGTTAAGCAGCTTCATATTACAGGGAGTATTGATATGACTATAACTTGGAAACAAGGTCAAAAGGGACACATGTTTAAATGAACATTTTTGATTGTCTTTTTTGTCTCATGTACCCCGTTGAACTATGTCTTACATTTTTGTTTTGTTTTTAGCACCACGTCTTACTACCCGTTTGGGCTATACGATTATATTTTATTAATTACTCTAATGGGTTAGAAATTAGGAAGGTTTAATTTAGAAGAAGTGCGCCCACATTTGCGTGGAAGGAGAGTGGAAACCCATTTAGGGAAACTACCCTCAGTGCACCCGACAGGGATCAAAACCCGATCTCACCGTCTTTGGCAATCTAGTCAAACACGAAAGTATCGCGTTAGACCACGTGGCCACCGAAGCGGGCTCTTACATGTAAGGTATTTTCTTTATCTGCGTGTAAGCTGAACGGGTAGTAAAATCACCATGGGAGAATAAAATGGACCCAAGGAAGAATCAAACATATTACCACCCTCGCCTTTTTTCTCATTTTCTCATACCTGTTCCCCGAAGAAAAATATTATATAAATATATGCAAAAGATCGCAGCGAGGTCGGCCAAATTACGTGACCCTGATTCTCAATGTCGAGCAAACACGCAAAGAACACGTTCACAACTTGACCTAAATGTCACCCCCACACCCGTTCACCCGCTTCTTTAAAAAAAACGAGCGGTCGGGGGTGGGTGGGGTGAGTTTCGCTGAGGTTTACTTACTCCACACTCTTTCAAGAACCGGCTGAGATCGACCGTGGACTTGAAGCTCTATCAACTGGCGTCATCTTCGTTTACATAAAATAAACTATGTATATATACACATATATATACATATATATGTGTATACAGGGCCGGCTCGTCCATCAGGTCAGAAATCCTAAGAATGCATACCAAAAATATGTAATTTTTTTAGTATTTAAAAATATAATTATTTAAATTAAAAAAGAAAATAGCTATTTCTAAATAAGGAAAAAATATATAAATATTTTATCTAACATTAAGAATATAATATATTCTTTAAAAGATTGACTAAAGATATAATCACGTTTGTGGTTTAGGGAAATTCGGGGTTGTTTTGTGATTTTTAATTAAAATCTGCCTATTTTGCACAGATTTTTTTATTTACTTATCTCTTTTTTACGTTCATTATTGTTTTTCTTGTTTTATTTATTATTATTATTATTATTATTATTATTATTATTCGTCATTCACGTGCTAAGTTTTATTTGTATTATACAGAATACAACTGGGGCGCAAATTTTAAGCCTCAACAAGGTCACATGAAACCTTTGAGCCAGCCCTGTAGCATATATGTTCCTGAGTCCAAGCCTTGTCGAGGTCAACGGATTCTTCTTGAGAGATAAAAATCCGTAGCACAACTTCCTTTGGAGGGTAAGTAAAGCCATCAGTTTCATGTCAATTGTGGTATGTAAAAGAATCCTGGAAAGTATGTTAAAATACCTTTCCCGACCAAATGTATAGGCCTTTTCTCGCTCGCTCGTAGAATTTCAGCGCGGACTGCAACGTAACCACCACACTTTTTGAACTCCCCTAGTACATGTGGCTTCTACCAGATGGTGCAGACAGCACTAACCAGTACAAGGGCTGAATGCATGCCCAGCTCCAGTTGGATAGAAAGCACGTCAAAGCAACATTCGAGTTGTTTACTTAAGAAGAAGATACATTATAATATATTAAATATAATATTTATAATATAACATAATATAATACATATAATATATGTATATATTTATATACAAGATAATATGTTTTCTTCTTCCTCATTTATTTTTAGATATAAATTAGGTGTTGTTGAACACTGTAAAAGTAAATACACCTTGAATAACGACAAATAAACAACGATCACAAATAAATACCACCCAAAATAGCTTGTATTTCTCTCTTTATTGTCTACCCGGTCGGCAGCGCCAAAGCAAGGTTTCGGGCAAAACATTTACTTCGTTGGGTGAAAAGGGTGGTGGGGGTGGGGAGGGGTATTGTGCGATCGTGTGACCTGCCACAAGCCTTGATCCTGTGATAGGGGGTGAGGGGAAGGTGACGCCATCTTTTATTCGAGCGTGGATTGGGTCACGTCACATCCGCCAAGTGTGCCTGCCACAACAATGGCCTAAAGCTCTGACCTCCCTATTCCCTCCCCCTCTCTCCAACCATGCAACACTGTATTTGAAGGGAGGACTACATTAATAACAAGTGGAATATTGCTGCCTCCATGGTTTGATTGTANGGGGGGGGGGGGGGGGGGGGGGAATGTGGCAACAATGGGCGAAGAATTCTGAGACGTCCCCTCACGCATTTGTGGGTTGTTTGCTACAGTAAAATTGTTCACAGGAAGGGTCTTGTCTGACAACTGGAAAGCTACTAAAGCTTCAAGTTTTCATGCATCAAGTCATGTAGCTGTCACTTTTGAAAGATATTTATTGGGGGGCAGTGTATCTTTCTACCTGTTCAGATTATATGCAAATGTATTAATTGCTCTAATGTGTTAGCACCTTAGCGTAATGCGTACAACCCATTTAAAATATTACATTTATCTTATTTAAAATACATAGCTCAAATATAAACAATAGTGAATTTCACATTAAACGCCTCTAAAAAACTGTCAGCCTTCTCTAATAATTATATCTTTAAGGAACGTTTTAAGTTTCAAACGATATTTTAGAAATAAAATATAATATAGAGCATTAAATATTTAATCTGCCTTTATTTTTAAAAGGGTGGTAAAATATAGACTTATTAAAGAACAAATAAAACGGTTGATTTTTCTAAACAATGACTAGTAATAATTATTACCGTTATTCAATAAAAACACTAAAATTATATTTCTTGACCAGAGTAGTTACAAAAAAATTATTGTATGCTTTTTATAAACATTAGAAATATTATTAAATTAAAAAATAGGCTTATAAAAATTATTTAATCGATAGCAACATCACGGAAAATCCTGTGCTTACTCGAGTATAATTTATGTTACCTAACTTAGTTTATGTGCAGTAGTTTATCTTATTCATATAACCCCATTATAAGTCATATTTTTATGCGACCCTGTATCTAGAAAATGGCGTTAGTAATCAACCCTAAGTAGGTAAACAAAAGGCGATTACAGGCTTCCCTAAAGCGAAAGGGGTAGTATTTAAAGAGTATGGTATTTTCTCTAGTTGCATGCAAGCCCTCATCTGCGTATGTGGATGTGAATGTATATGCATCTGCAGCTGCTGCAAAGCTATCTGCCTTTGTATCTATGAAGTCACCTGCATATGTAGTTACAAAGTCATTTGCATATATAGTTGGAAAGTCATATGATTACGTAACTGTGAAGTCTTCTACATTTACAGCTGAAAAGTGTTCTGTTTATGTAGCTGCAAATGTTTATACATATGTAGCTTCTGAGTAATTATTTACAAATCATTGCAGTTGTATGGCCACGCCATTCATTAATCAATTTGTATCTCCAGGATTGAGACTGGATCAGTGTACGTTGTTTTTGGGTGATTGGAGCGATGCGCATGACCGGGTAAATGGGTTTGGTATGGTCACGAGTACACTCCGGTTATCAAGAAAGAAGACCTTGTATAGTCCACATGTGCAAGAGGCTTCAATCATAAGAGTGAATACTATGTGGAGGGCTAGGGATGAGGGGTTTTAACCCCTTTATACCCCCAAGCACATATTTAAATGTTCCAATAACACTCTTAGAGATATTTAATTCACTCCAGATGATGTAATTGATAATTTAGCTACGTGGTCTAGAATTTAAATTTTAGTAACAAATATTTTAAAAGTATTTATGAGAACTGTTTATGTTTACATGTGTATTAGGTTTCTTCTTTGAATGATGTATAGTTTAACTACCATGCATGCATACATACGGATTTGTATGATATGTACATACACTGAATAAGCCAGGACATATTAAGGGTTTGGGAAATAATTGACTATAACACAATATAGTGGTTTCGAGAATATTATTTCTCAGCACCGCGTTTAAAAATCTGTTTGGGTTATAGACATGTGTAAAAATTACGCTGATGATTTAGGGATAAGGATGGTTGAACTTAGACTAAGTATACCTGCATTTGCTCGGAGAAAGAGTGGAAAACCATTTAGCGAAATAAACGCCCTTTCTACACCAGAAAAAGTATTTTATCCCTGAACTCTCCAACAGCAACAAATGAGCCTTACATTGTATCGGTGTGACCATCAATATGAATTGAAATCTAGCCCAGCACTTTTGTCGCGCCCAAACGCTTCACTGTTGTCATTAAAATAAAAACTTAAACCTGGAATATATATATTTTTGTATGTTTGTGAGGAACTTCTATTTTATCATAATGAGAGTATACCTTTGACAATCATTGGCAGTTGATTGGGAAATATTCACAAACGTCAATTTAAAAAAAAAAATAATAACTTGAGTGAGAGATTGGAAATGGTTATTGATTTTGAAAATTACAGTAAATACATTTCCACAACATGAGATTACGCCTCCCCATTCATTCATTTGTAGACACATATTTTGCATTAGACTGTTGCTGATGGTAAAAACAACAACAATAACAACAACAACAAAAGTGTTTTATTGATGAAAGTGTGAGTGTTTTTGAATGTAATTTGTCAACGAGCTTCGTAATTGAAATGCTCTGCCTCCTTTCAAATTGGCTTGGAATAGTTCCCCTCATGTCCGTGTGTATCGGATAGTCTGTATTGTAAAAACTAATCAATAAAAAATATTACGTTATCAATATTGCATTTTTTTAAATGTATTTGTTTTCCAACGCGTTTTAGTATCTGTTAGAGTATTACGAATATACAAAATACACTAAAATGATAATTTGAGTGTCCAACACCTTAGATCAATCGGTGGAGTATCTGTTTACTAAGTTAAAGGTACCGGGTTCGATTCCTGGCAAGGTTGAACAATTTATCATTGGTGAAATGTGGGTTTCCCCACCTCCCCCTCTTAGAGTGATGAATTAACGGCCGGAGGCTGGATGTTGTGTCTGTTCTTGATATAAGTTAGTTCATAACTCGTGTGCTAATATAATCAATCTGTTCAGAAAGTGCACGTTTAGTACTTTAAATGAATGAAATAAAATTAGATTATATAATTAAATGAGGAAGGTAAAATTATCATTTAAATATACCCGCATTTACGTGTAAAGTGGTTACACAAAAAAAAAATTACACTTGCTTCATGTTGTCGAATGCTTTAAACCTTAGAACAATCGACCACTAAAAGCGAGCGTGATTTTAGACTTAAAGACGTTAAGGCGTCACTCTAGCAATAGAGTGGATTACAGATAATGGGGAAATTATGGTTCAAAGCCTGGTCGGGAATTTTGGGGGTATTTTTTTTTTTCTAAATCGTCGTCCACTCTTCCTCCACGCAAAAGCTAATATACTTCTTATACATCTGTAACTTCCACATCCCTAGAACAGTAACGTGGTTAGTACATTTGCTTATAACCTGACGCAGGGCTTAAAAAAAGTCCGCGTTGATGGTCGAGTTTCTAGGAAATTAAATCTATTCCGGTTCTTAAGTGAAAAACCCCTATAACCGACGTACCGATAAACCGATCAGGGTCAACCTTAAATCAGTAAGTCAGTAAGGGATTTTCTGAGCGGAGGAAATTATATAACTATGGCTGTTTTTTCATAAATAATTATTTATTAATAAAAATGTATATTTTAAATAGAATAACGCCCTCATCGAATGCCAAGCTCATCCAGTCCGGTTTAACGGTGATGGAGAGATTCAAGTTTGGATTCCGGCTAGGTGTAGTGGAGGTGTTATTTTTTTCCCTTAATCATCTTCGACACTTCCTTAACGCAAATGCGTGTATATTTCCTCTAAGTTCTGCCTTAATCATACATACTATATTAGAATAGTTTGAATACGCATAACCCAGATGGGTACACTCTATATCACCTCTGAGGAACTGCAGGTATTTATTTTCTATATGAATGTGGGGAATGCCAGGCCGCCACCGTGGTTCGGATTCCACGTTAAACTGTAGGTCCTTCATTTCATCTCACAATCACCCTACCATTACACATTAGCGTAAGTGCGTATAACCCGAACGGGTAGTAAGACGCGGTGCTAATAATAATAATATTTTCTCTATCTCTTTTTCTAGGTTAACTGTTTGTTCCAAATCTCGCTTTTAGTTATGCCGGTAGATGATGTGCTGGGGTAATAAGGAGCTAATGACAACATTTATGACCCAGGGTTGTAATATTTGTCTTATATCTAAGGGACAATTGACAACACTAAAACAAGATCATAAAAGCGCTGTTTACCTATAGCAGCCGTGCAGTCCTCTCAAGAGATGATACAAAGTGTCTGGCATTTTTAGTTATTTTAAATATATAAATTAAAGAGAAAAAATACAGGAAACTAAAATAGTCAATCAAAATTGATTTATAGGTTCTTATTTGGAATATGTAAACAAATTAATCTTTAGGAGTTCTGTTGGGATTTTTTTTTCACAGCTATGACGTATTTGTGTACATTTACGACAAAGTTTTCGCTTGATACTTTCATCCAAGAAAATCTGACGTCCACAATAGCTCACGGAACATCATCTACTGACTGAAACGTTATTTCCGAAAGAAAAAAAAATACGTAAAAAATATTCACGTAGGAAAAAGAAATTCTCCCTTTCACCAATAAATCGGGCCGACTCGGTAAGTTATGGCAACCCGCCATGCAGAGCTGCTAAGCGGGTCAACGGACTACGTAAATAAACTCTCACTTCTTCCACGCTTACATTATTTATTTCCGGTCTCTCTCTCTCTCGTTCAATCCGTATCTATCTAGCTTTCTCTACTCGGTGAAGTAGGTACGTGTAGGAATATATCCATATAGAGTTCATTTAAAATTTAACTTTTTTTAATAAATGAATAAAAGTGGTGGTAAAATAAGAGGAGAAATAATGCAGAGGGGATTCGAAACCAGGTAAACATAACTTTCCTTTCTTTATACAGGATCAACAGATGTTAAAAAAGTGAAGCCACTAACCACGTGAAACAATTCCTTTCAACATGAATTCCTCATAAATGATTCCCAATTTGATCATTTTTTAAATGGAAGCTTAGATATACAATAAAGATGTGGCAAAATATTTCAAATTGATATATATTAAAAAGCGAAAGCCATGGTTTCAGAAAACCAGAATTTCTTTCGACAGAAATTTCAAGTAATACCAAACAGAAGTTAATTTATTTTTTGATCAGATATTTTACAATTAGGATTATAATATTGTTATAAAACCTTAGTAGGGAAGACAAAATCTATAATGATATAATCCACGTAATTCTATAAATTTATTATTACTATTTTGAGAGAGCTCCCTGATGTTAAAACAAAATGGGGTTGAAGTACCTAAAAAAAGTATCAAATTGTAGATTTGTAAAAATCACAAATTAAAAACTCTGTAATTTGAACAAACAATAAACTGGACTTGAGTGATTTTTCACTTGAGCACTATTTTTTTTTAATGTATGTATTGTATCATTCACTAAACATGGTCCAACTAAGAGTAATGTATTGTCGGTTGGTGCCTCACTATAAAGGTCGTACATACAATTAATACATCTAATGCCTTTAAGTCTATTCTTACAAAGTTAAATAATTCCAATACTTAATTTAAGTTTCTTAAATCTATTACATTACGTTTTATTTAAAATTCAAAAAACAATATCGAGTCTTTTTCATAGTTTATTCTTCATATTTGGTCACTAGTATTATCATTTCATTAAATAATTAAGCATGTGAGCCAGTTAGCTATTTTTTTTTATTCTGAAAATCGAAATATGACACCTGGACAGAGGAATCGAAATCGTGACCTTTGGCTTAGTACGCCAATGCTCTAATAACTGAGCTATCCAGGAATAAACCCATGAACTGGGTCATTTTTCATTCATATTTTAAGGTAGAGTCTATAATGGACGTGCG
The DNA here is from genome assembly GCA_902151445.1 of Timema monikensis. Classification (NCBI taxonomy): domain Eukaryota; kingdom Metazoa; phylum Arthropoda; class Insecta; order Phasmatodea; family Timematidae; genus Timema; species Timema monikensis. The sequence goes on along the minus strand of CABFVZ010002386.1, from coordinate 101,815 downwards.
GAAATCGTCGGCTACAATATTATATCTTGGTGGAGAATTCCTCACTAAAAAGTATAAATAATAGCTTCGGCTATTTGACTCTTATTTTTTTAAATTTCTTTTTACATTTGTTATTTTATCTATTCCCAAATGGGTATCCGGTCTAATATTAAAAAGTGTTGGTATTATTATTTGCTTGTGTTGTTTTCAGTATTTATTGATATATAAAGAAGTTATATACTGTCGTTTCATGGGGTTGTTATTGTGAGCCTGTCTTCATTTATGTTTCTGAGTAGTAGTACTGAATTATTATTTTATAGTTATACATGTTTTTTTACTGTCAATGGTTTCTACTCCCTATTAATGGTTTTGGTACTATTGTTGTTTTCACTCAATATTTTAAGAATTTTGATTTGAATATTTATTAATTGATTTTAATATTAATCACTCGTCTTTCCCCAGAAAGTAATACAGTTGCCTGAATATGATTCAATTAGCGCGTGATACACCATTTTTATAATATCAAATGTAACATTTTGTTCTAGTATTCATTAAATATGCCCGCACTTATCTTCCTACGTATTACGTCTATATGAGTAGTAGTGGTAGTAGTAGTAGTAGTAGTAGTAGTAGTAGTAGTAGTAGTAGTAGTAGTAGTAGTAGTAGTAGTAGTAGTAGTAGTAGTAGTAGTAGTAGTAGTAGTAGTAGTAGTAGTAGTAGTAGTAGTAGTAGTAGTAGTAGTAGTAGTGCTTGTAGCTTATTAATAATTTCAATGTTGTACAGTAAATATTGTTTAAATTAGAAACGACTACTTTGGCATTAGGTCTTCATGAACCCGTACTGGTGGGTACGCGTACCAAACGTCTAGATCATTACTCTACCCATTTCTACTCCATTAATATAAATATTCTTATAAAAATCTACTTTAATCATTCCTACTCCATTAGTGTAAATATTCCGTTAACATCTATTTTAATCATTCCTACTCCATTAGTGTAAATATTCCGTTAACATCTATTTTAATCATTCCTACTCCATTAGTGTAAATATTCCGTTAAAAATCTATTTTAATCATTCCTACTCCATTAGTGTAAATATTCCGTTAAAAATCTATTGTAATTATTCCTACTCCATTAGTGTAAATATTCGTATAAAAAACTACTTTAATCATTCCTGCGCCATTAGTGTAAATATTCGGATAGGTGGAACGGCTAGTAATTAATTTTACTTAGAGATATAATCTTGACACTTACTTAACCTAAGACAAAACTAATCAATCTAGCGGACCTCAGGAAGGGCTTAGAATGGCGTGTGTTGTATCATATATCAGAATAATGTGTGTGTCTTGATTAGTCCCGATAGGGGAAAGTGGAGAGGGGGTAGTTATCTGTGTAGGACAAGTTAAACCCCAGACCATCCATTAATATTCTCATTAAGGACGTTGCTTACCTGTGACATACGTCGGGTCCAGATAGGATTTCCCCTGTTACTGAATTTACGTACGGTAATTTTATTCGGCGAGTCTTAAAGATATAAAAACCCGCCTCAGTGGTGTAGTTAGCTAACGCGATAAATTCATGTTGAGCTAGAGTGTTGAGAACGGCGAGATCGAGTTTCGAATCTCGGTCGGGTGAACTGGGGGTGTTTTTTCTTAAATGCTATTACACACTCCCTCCACGCAAATGCGGGTTCGCTTCCTCTAAATTTAACCTTCCCAATTCCTAGCCCTTAGTGTGATTAGTTTATAAACGTATAATCAAAATGGTTAGCAAGACATGGTGCTAAATAATAATAAATAAAGATATAACGTTGAAACAAAAAATAAAAATTCTTAGATATTTCTAAAAATAGTCCCACAGTGTCACAATTTTTTTTAAAAGCTTGAGGTAGTTTTTTATTGTGTTTTTTTTATAAATCATCTACAACTAAAGCGATTTGGCTTAGTCACGAAAATTGTTTATATGAGTGTTCCTTCCATGATGGAGATTAAAAGACTAAAAAGTCTGTGAAAGCAAATGTCTATCAAGAATAGGAAACAAGAAAAAGGTAGTTTTAAAAAACAAGTTGATGTTTTCTAGGAGCAAATATTATAGTGAGTGTGTATGCTCGTTAGTGGAAGAAGGGAAGTGTAGTTAACAAAAGGCCTCGCAGAGGAACTGCTCATTTTCTTCCCTCTCTTTCTATTCCGTACATTGGCGTCTAAGTGTGATATAGCTTAGACTGCTTAGATGCGTCAAGTTAAGATGCAGCCCGATTCGCAAAGTAACTTCGAAATCTCCACATAGGCAGCCTCGTTAGTTAACATATCCGCTACGTTCACGCGCAAGCGCACAAGAAAACGTAATCTTCACGCTCCTCTCCATGATCAGGGTCTTACCATTCCCCTACCGCCACCCCTACAACCAAGACTATCCACACATACAGTCCGATTTAGATAAGAAACAACATTCTTACCGTTGCGAACGTTACCTAAACAACTTTCATTGAAAGTTTTCACATATAACACCAATACTTATGAAAAACTATTAATAATATAGTACTAGTCGTTTTGTGAACTGTAGACACCTCGTTCGCTCCCACCATTCAAAAAATGCTAAGTACTCCCATTGAGAAATAAATGTACACTAGATAAAACAATATTAATATAATGAGACGAGAACAAAAACTGTTTCAGTCGCAGATTTCAGGTAGAAGCGATATTTGTAAGGCTCCTACTTGATAAATTCTTCCCTGAAGTTTGATGTATATCTTGGTCAAGTTGGGACAAGCTGTTGGTATCGATTCGTCATGAATACTGTGAATGGTTGTATGATTATTATTTTTTTGTTCTTTCATTTTAATCAACCCAATAAAATACTAATTTTAAATTATTTTTATTACTTATGTAAACATCTCAATAATATGTCATATGTCACTATAACTATATCACATATTATGTTATTGTATTGTCAACAACCAATTAATTATACCGAATCATAAAAAAAATCTTATTTACCCCTCTCCGCCCCCATTATAAAATTCCTGTTTACAGCCCTGTTCCTAGTACAGTAGCCCCATGACTTCTTTGGTGCTGACTGACAGCTCATAGCTGACTTCTGACACTCAACATTTAGGTATATACCTAAATTTTGACCGTTAGAAGTGACAGCTGCTAAACACATGTTCTTGCAGATCATATGGTTCGGCGTAGAATACATAATTTGGCCTGGTAACTTTTCAAAGCTGTCATCTGTTAGCTGTGAGCTGTCAGTCAGCACCAAAGAATCCATGAGGCTACTGTACATTATATTCATAGCAAATTACTATTGATCACGTGGTTGGTTTAAGACGTTATTCTTTCAATACTTGTCCAAATTTAAAACAAAACCATGTATATTCCTTGTTTGGCGCAGGTTCAAAGAATGTCCCTGTAAAATTAAATTAAAATTGCCCCATGAACTTGGCGGTAATCTTGTAGAAAACAAACAGACAGAAAACCCTAGCCCTGGTATAAACACCTGCAGCTTTGACACTGATTGAAAAATCACTCAAATTTGGAGTTCTAGAAATATGTCTTGTTTGGTTTAGTGACTATAAAGTTAGTCTAAAAAATTATCTAAAGTTTCCAGCAATACATAACTGTAACTCCCCCTATCCCCACCCCCACCATCACCACCACTGTGGTAACATGAGTTTATATTATGAAGGTCAGACTTTAGGTTTCCTCCTAAGGTTATAAGCTATATTAAGATGCTGGTAGGAGGAACGGTGTCTGACGGTTTCAAAGACTACAATAACATATTTAATACAATAATACATCCAAGTTATATGATCTGCATACATCCCTAAATAAATTGTCTGTAATGGTAAATGTAAGATGGCTTGAAGCCACACACCTCTCTGAACGATCAAAAATTAACGTGGAAGTGAGAATGACGCGTGCTCGTAAAATAACGACGTCACATGGCCTTCTCTAAGTCGTGACGTAGCGAGTATAGCGATGCCCACGGTACCTCACGGTACCTGGACCCCCCTCCCTCCTTCCCTACATTTCGCGAGGAGCGCCGACCCAACCCGAGGCGTCCCGGTGCTCCAAATAGTCCAGTCGTGCTTAGCGTCGAGTAGTAAACACGCCGGACACCCGTTTTAGGACGACCGCCGCGGTCGACTACTAAGGATGCTTGGGTTACCGAGGAGATAATAATTATAGCATAAAAAATTTAACATAAATATTTACAACGGGGCTTCCTAAGGAGGGTAACGTCGTATTTTATTTATTAAAAGCCTTACCTCTATGAAATATTTGTTTTTACTTAGTTATGAAGTCAGCGAGTCAAGTGGTCACGCTGTGCTTTCTAAGGTGAGAGGAATGAGAATAATCAATGATTCGAACAAAATCCACCGCACCAAATGCTTTTTGCACAGCCAAAAATAATCACCCTTTTTATTACAATCTAATTATTTTGCTTCCGCACTATACATATTTTTATATCCTTACATGATTTAAGACTGTTTATTTCAGCTTTATTATATAAAAACACAATTTTAAGATCCATATATCAGAAAATGTCATAACTATGAATAATCAATCGGGAGGAAAATTTATTAGCAACAACCCGATGCTAACGCATACATCAATATTTAATGTTAATTCCGATTTGGCAATAATATTTTCGCTTTCATTAAAACACGCATTTTTTATCTATTCTACGTAAATTCGTGTTTGTTTACCCTTCATTATAACAAATGTATTAGCAATGTATCAACTTACAGTGAGTTAAGTGAAAGGTAATTTTTTTTCTATAAAAATAGAGCTGTTATTTTGCACTATTTAACAAAAAGATTAAAAACAAAGCGTCTCTTAGTATTCTGCAAATTGAATTAATATTTTCGTAAAATTGGTAAAATTAAATTAAGACAACAACAACAAAAAAAAGCTTTAAAAATAAGTTGTATTTGATCTCTTAAATATAATAAAAGCCATCAAACGAAAATAAAAATTTGTTATAATCAGGCTTTAATGGAAGGTAAATATCAAAATTAAATTTAAAATAACTAAACCGAAAACACAATGTATTAAAAGCCAAAATTATAAAAAAAAACTGGATTTGCTGCCAAGTTGTAGACGACAGAGAAATTTAGTAAAACTATTGCAAGTCTTAACTTGCAAGGGATGAGAAACTATTCAGTAACTGTGAGGTGCGAGTGTCAAGGGTAGCCATGACCTTACCCAAGTGCTAGTCAGAAACTGATGAAAATAAACTTTGACTCTCAATCACTTTGTGACTCTGAAACTTGGTGTGAAACTTTCAATTACTTTCCTTTTCTCTGAATGAACCCAACATGCTATTTATTTTATCTATAGTATAAGTAACTTGTGGAGAATCTTTCTTAGAAATTAGAAGATTCCAGTTTTGTATTATATATTTTGCTACGCGTCTTACTATCCGTTCATACTATCTGCATTTTTTTACACTGATAGAATTAGGATTAGGCGTGGAGGGTCTTGGAAGAACTGTACATTTACATGGATTGGAAAAACACCCTGAGAACACTCAGCTAGGATTCAAACCCCAACCACCCCATCATCGGCAAATCAAACCATATGAGCTTTACGTTTAGTCCACGTGCCCACCATAACTTTGTTTTCTTAATTTCATTTGAATGAAAACAAACCTGGTGAATAACTTTCATCTGAAGAGAATTCACAAACTCATATATATTTAAAACAAAACCATTATTTGGTATACACCTTTCCAATTATAGCGTATTGCCACCAAATTCATTTCAAAATTATGTAAACAAATCATTTGAGATTTTTTAAATGACCTAGTTTTGGTACAAATGTATTATTTGTTAACGAAATCAAACATTAGACCAAAATAAAAACTTATATAAATTTAAATAATTTAAAAAAGCAATCAGTGAACATATAAACGAGTTTTGTTAATGATCCTAAAGAAGCTATGTACCAACAAACATTTTTAAATAAATGGCTTATAAATAAAAACCACGTTAAATTTATAATTGATCCGCTTCGGTGGATGCGTGGTCTAAGGCGCTACTCTCGCAGTAGATTAGAATACTGATGATGGGACGGTCAAGGTTCGAATCTCGGTCGGGTGTACTGAGGTTTATTTCCAAAATGGTTTTGCACTCTCCTTCCACGCAAATGCGGGTACACTTCCTCCAAACTTACTAATCCCTAAAACCATTAGCATAATTAGTAGCCTACATAAGCGTTTGCCCGAAAGGGTAGTAAGACGTGTAATTTATTATTTAAATTTTATTATGAGTTGACCTCTGAAATAATCATTAAAATAAAATATTTATAAAAAAATACGTTAGCTCACTAAACAGATGCGGCTTTTATAAACATTGACAGTAATAATCACGTCCAAATTATGCTTTTTTTTTCGTGAAATTATCGAGTTTACTTTATGTACTCTACCTCCAAATGATAATAATGGTATTGATGGCGAGTCGTTCGTTTACATTGCACACAGATGACGTGTCTCTACCTCATAAAACCAAATCGTTATATTTACGGGAAAACTCGTTTTGGCAACTTCGAGCTAGTTATAAACAATCTGCAACAAATTTGAAGATATTGCCAACTTGACATCGTACAGTCTTGGCCGTGTCAGGGCGTGGATAAAAAAAAAGGTTTCATGAGACCATGTTTAATGTTTATTTATGTTCGTGAAATACTGTTGATCACATAAACCATTTCAATTGCTTATATTTAGGACTTAAGATGTCTTCCAAATTCAAAGTCACACATAATAGTCACGTGTTTTCTAACCATTTATAACTGCTTTTTTTTTACATCTATTACTGTTTCCTGCCTGTGGCGCGGGTCAGTTTTTTATATAAGTCGTGCCCAGTTTAGGGATCGAATGGACCAAGGCACCAATCTCACAAAATAATGGACTGCTGATAATGGTAATATCAGGGATCGAAACTTGGTCAGATGTATTATTATTATTATTATTATTATTATTATTATTATTAGCACCGCGTCTTACTACCCGTTCGGGTTGTACGCACTTACGCTAATGTGTAATGGTAGGGTGATTGTGAGATGAAATGAAGGACCTACAGTTTAACGTGGAATCCGAACCACGGTGGAGACCTGGCATTCCCCACATTCACAAGAGGTTGGTCAGATGTACTCAGAGTGATCTTTCCAAAGCGGTTTCCTACTCACCCTCCACGCAAATGTGTGTACATTTCCACTAAATTCTACCCTATTCATCTCTACTCCATTTTGTAATTAATATACACTTGAACTGTTAGTGTGAAATGGAGCCGTAGAGACAAAAAAAAAAATTGTTTGTCGCACCGCACATAAGTTCTCTTTTATCTAAAATATACATTTACTAAACTCGCTTTAAGATTTGCGAATCAAAATAATATACAATGGTGCAGAAGCACTCCGCCAAATAACGTATATGAAATAATATACACTGTTACAGAAACATGAATAAAATAGCAACATCTCTGTCCACTTTATAGGATAAGAATCAATATAATTTTTAAATACCTCAGCAAAAAAATATACATTTGCTTATAGCTCAGAAACTGTTGGTTTTATAAAAATACATTTAAAATAAAAGATTTTTGTCGTTATTATTACTACAACTTTACAATGATGAGTTATCTCGTATCTCAAATAGTTACGGAGATATAATCAAAATTGGAAATTTCCGTTTATGTAAAGAACCTACCCTAAAAGTCATTTTCATGAGGAAAATGAAAATTGACATTTTGTATGCAATTTTAAACAGTTCACACATACAAAATTTAATCAAAATATTTATAGCGTATTTCAAGAAAATCTTTTTTCTCTCTTTTCGCCCTACACTAAGCTACCCTTAATTTTGTGGCTAAATATCTCACTCCAAAAACTCCTTGGGGATAACCTTATTAAAACTATATAGGCCCCCCTACACCTCAAGTTTTAGCCTGATTGGTGAAAGCAGTTTTTGGTTTAGGCACAGAGAAAAAGATGGCGTTGCGAAAATTACCTTTTCGGTTTCGGGAGGTCATGAAACGTCGACAATAATTATCAAAATCTCAAGCTAGATTTTTTGACGATCACAATACATCTCTCTCCTAGGTATAGAGAGAAAATAAATAGCCTACATTCTTCAACAGGCCGTGTGTTTAACATCAAAATAACAAAACCGTGTTGTTTTTTAAACGTAAATGGATGCATCTTTTTAAGTGAGCTAAGCTTATCAAATCGGTAGCTCTAATTCTGGATGACTGCAGAACTTTCACTTATTTTTTTTAAGTGCCATTTCAATTAAGATAAGTAGCTCGAATTCTCAGATGATGAGGGAATGACATGAGAACTAACTTTCGCGGTAACAGATTAATAGCCTACCCTTTCCCATACCTCATGTAAGGTAATGACGTGAGGTTATCTGCAGCTGACTGCTGACAATGGCACAACTGATGAGACCAAACCTCTCTCCGGGGTCTAATTGCTTGCGTCACGATCCACCAAGGGTGGACAGATTCGTGTTAGAACGACCCTGGTGTAGTGAGCCCTGAATAAAGCTTGATTCACACACTAGCAGAAAATTGAGAGCCTAATTCCACAATTCACGCGATATAATAAATGTGTGTTGACACATGATTCTATACAAAACAAACAATAAATAGCTGATGGCTGACATGTTTTATTTTCTTGTGAATAAATATATATAAAAAAACGCTTTGGTGGCCACGTAGTATAACGCACTACTCTCGTGTTGAACTAGACTGCCGAAAACGGGGAGATCAAGGTTCAATCCCGATCGGGTGCACTTAAGGTTGGTTTTTCCTAAATGGTTTTCCACTTTCCACCCCACGCAAATTCGGATGTATTTCCTTTAAATTAAACCTTCCTAATTCCTAACCCATTAGTGTAATTAGTACATAGGGGGATAACCTGGACAGGTAGTAAGATGCTGTGCTTAAAAAGATACTAAAAAAGTTCTATTGCGTGAACTTGCAATTGAGCTATACCAACCGAGCGGCCACCGCCATTAGTGATGATGGTGCCAACATTTGCGGATAGATGGTGTCATGTGGTCAGCAAAACTAGCTCTCCGGCCATTATCTCATTTTTATAAACTGGAGCCGCTATTTTTCCATTCAAATAGCTCCTCATTTGTCCTCACGGGGCTGAATTTGACCCCGTTCCAGACCCACTGCTTCACAAACAAATTTTGAAACCACCTGGGATTAAACCCGGGACCTCTGTATCTCTAGCTAGGAACTCTGAACATTAGACCACAAAGGCGGACTATAAAGAAATGAAACAAAATTTACAGTCTGTTTACACTAAAGGGTATCAATCATGCCTTGACATATTACACTATGACCCTATTTTATAAGCTATACCATAGTGGAATAATGCAAGGTAAGCTCGCAACTTTAGAGGGAAAATTAAGGGTACATTTTCATATTAAACCATTTAATCTTCTAAAATATAACAGATTATGACCGATAAAGCTTAATTTTGTCATACTGTGGGCGATATGGGTTGGTTCATGTGTAAAAAAATCCCTCCCAAAAGAGTGGAATGGTGCACAGCCCCCTCCGGTCTCCAATATATAAGCTCAAGGGCGTATCATGACCCAATGCTTCGAAAGGCGGCGAGGCACGAACTTCAGACTCTATGGAGCGCGTGCAAGCTTGGGTGATAACAATCTCACGGTGTCTGTGCGCATGCGCTGGAGACCTTCCCCTCGCCGACAAAGCGCTTTGTCTGTCAGAATTACTGGTCTCCTGTTCTTTGGACACCAATATTTAATATAGATCATCTGTGAGCTTAAATATTGCCAATCAGTTGTTGCAATTATGTTAATTTTTTATTTTGCAAAGCATCTTACTACCCGTTTAGGTTAAACGCTTACGTACTAATTACTCTATTGTGTTCGGTATTAGGAAGTTTGGAATTAGAGGATGTTTACCCGCATTTTCATAAAGGGGGGTGGAAATCCATTTATGAAAAAACAAATCTCAATTCATCCAATTGGGATACGAACCCTGATCTTCATGTTATCAGCAGTCCAGTCTGTTGCGAGCGTGACACCTTGGAACATGTGGCAACCGAAACAGAATTGATATATATTATAAAATAACAAAAATGATATAGTAAAATTTATCAATTTTGTCAGCAAATACACACACACACATATATATATATATGCTCTTTCTATGAAAATTGACCTGCATCTCCACACTTAGGTATAGTAAATAAAACACGTCCGTTGTTTAATCAAACATGAGGGAGTTTGATTAAGAGAGATAACTACTTCCCTTTGAGTTGGGTGTGCACGGGTTTATACTTGGGCAAGAATGTAAACTAATTATTCAAAATTTTTAAAAGTGTATTATTTTGTCGATACATTTCTTTCACATTAATATGTCTGTTTTCTGGATGACTTAAGGTGGAACGGATGTGGACGCAAGAAAAGGCCAGGAATTTCTTTGTAGAGTTCATAGTAACAAATTTTGTTTTGGCTAAAATAAATAAGATATTTCTCCAGTACAAACATAGAATTTAATTTTCTTCACATGGTGACCTCAACAATTCCTGAATATCTGCAATGGGCATGATGGCATTTGATAATACACTTTTTAAATGAAGAGAAAAAGTTGTCACTAAATTTCGGAACAACCTTGACAGATAATTAATAAATGTTGATATCACTATGTGAAGAAAAATAAATTCTATGTTTGCACTGAAGAAATATTTTATTTATTTTATAAAAAAAATTGCCATAAAAACTTCAAAAACACTGGTTTATTCTCGCATCCCC